>JAHDIT010000083.1:0-64655 GCA_019232045.1 Ogataea degrootiae
CACACAAAACCACAATTTAAGTACTTCTTATAAAAGATTGATTAGGTAATGAACGATTATGTCATCATTGTCACAAGGATCTTATGACGCTCCAGTCACCAACTCATCCCGTTACAAACTGCCGCTGGCCGCACGGCTTCGTTTCCCGTCGGAGTTTAAACTACTTTTTGGCTGAACAAACGAGAAACGCTTCTCGTCTTTTAATAAACTTATACATCAAAGTTCTTTTAACTCCCCTTCAAGTCGATTCAAAGGGCATACAAATTATCGACTTTGAATTGGACAAGAACTACCTACAATGACTTCAAGATACAGGGTTGAATATGCGCTAAAAGAACATCGTCGGGATGGGTTAATTGAATGGATGAAAGGCTTACTTGCCACTCCATTTGTCTTATATGCTGTTAAATCGAATGGTGTTACGTCTTTTGACGACTTAATGATCAATTCAGAAGCTAAAAGAAGATACGCTGAAATTTTCAGTGATTTAGAAAAATTGATAGATGATAACATTGAAATGTCAAGAATTGGAAAAATTGAACAATCTAGATTACTTCAATTAGTTCCATCAATTGGAACATTTTTCACTAAATTACCATTAGAGAAAGCTTTCTATATCGAAGATGAAAGAAGATCAATTAGTAAAAGAAGGTTAGTGGCTCCATCTTTTAATGATATTAGATTGATCTTAAATACTTCTCAATTGCTAGCATTATCAAGTTCCTTGAATGATCAGAATAGAATTGGTTTAAAGTTGGTTACATTCGATGGTGATATTACATTATATGAAGATGGAATGAATTTTGATTCAAATTCTCCAATATTGCCAGAATTGATTAAATTATTAAGTAGGGATATTTATATTGGTATTGTGACAGCAGCTGGTTATTCTGATGGTTTGAAATATTATCATAGATTACAGGGCTTAATTGATGAAATTCAGATTTCCGATAAATTAACTTTAAAGCAAAAGGAAAATTTAATTATTATGGGTGGTGAAGCTAATTATTTATTTAGATATTCAAATGAAACCAAACAATTAAAATCAATACCGAAGGCAAATTGGTTATTGGAAGATCAATCAAACTGGTCGACTGAAGACATTGAATCAACTTTAAATTTTGCTCAAGATATTTTGAACGATTTAATCAATAAACTATCATTACCTGGTATTATAATCAGAAAAGAATATGCTGTTGGATTAATACCAAAAGATGGTTATAAGTTCTACAGAGAACAATTGGAAGAAATTGTTTTAAGAGTGGATAAAAGGTTGAAGCATTATTCACACGCTCAACATATCAAGTGGTGTGCTTTCAATGGTGGTTCTGATATTTGGGTTGATATTGGCGATAAATCATTAGGTGTTAAAATTGTTCAAGGATTTATAAATAAGAATCATGCTGAAGATATCGTTAAATCCGAAAATACTCTACACGTTGGTGACCAATTTAGTTCATTAGGTGCAAATGACTATGCAAGTAGAACTGCTGCTGCAACTTGTTGGATCTCTAGTCCTGAAGAGACCAAGAATTTACTTAATGACCTTAACAAGTACATTAACGATTCAAGTATATATTGATGTTTTATTATTCATTCCTATAGAAACCTGCTCTATGTGCTAAACTAGCTTTCTGCCCTTTCTCCGACTTCTTTCTTTTTTAATTCTGAATTCATGTTTTCCGATATCGAGTTTCAACTGGGCTTCATTCGGAAGGTTACAATTTTCCAAGTTTCTGACACCTTTCACGTGATTAATCAACAGATATGGTCTGTTGAAAACAGTTACAAATCGGTCTATTAACCACCACCATCCTCATCATTACAATCTGTAGCTGCACTTCCAAGACAACTATTCTTTTTAACCCATTAATTGTATTTAGAATTGTGTCGTTCTCACACGACGTAAATAATCATTTGACAAAAATGTACTAACATATTTACAATCATTGAAAGTACATTTGGATTTAATTATCTTAGGATCTTCTCCCCGATTTAATACACTTGAAAATGATAATCTTGAAGTTTAATCTTTATCGTCATTGATTACCCTTATTTGATCACAAGTAGAACTATAAGTGTTATTACTGCTGTTGGTAAACCTGTTTGTAATTGACTTTATTTGTGGAGTGACTCGGGATAATAATGAATGGTATGCCACTGATGAATTGAAATTCAAAATCTTAATATTTGAAGATGTTGTTGAAGAAGCATTGATAAAGTCTCCGTTAGATAAATAGTTGGTCCTTTTTTTGAATGATAAAAGAGTGGTAGAGGAGGAGGATGATGATGATGTATTGCTTGATAACGGTGTGTATAGTTTCGATTTATTACGGTAGTGATTACCAACGTTACTGGTATTTCAGACTAAATTGTGATTCTTTGATTCTGAAAAATAAAATAACTGATCAGAAATTGGATTATTTTCATCAAGTGTAATGATATTTGGTCTTTCAGTTCAGCTAGGTAAAAATTATCCAAAAACTATGCAAAAACTTTAAGATTGCAAATTTACAAGCCGTATTTGAATTGTGATTGAGTTTACCATTTTCATAAACCATGAAATCGGTAACTGAGTTGAGGTTGGTGTTGCTGGAAATGTTCTGGTTTATTAATGATGGTTAGGATACTTGGTTTATAGGATAAAATGGCAAGTTTAGTGAGAGTTCTTGACGAACTAGATGCTTCAGAGCTATGTTGCCAACCCGCATAGATAAAACGAGTTATGAATTAACGGATTACTAAGCTACTCTTAGTTGGCGGCTTTAACTCTTTCCTCAGCATTGTTAAGATTTTATCAATTTGAATCAGATGCCAACCGTAAAGTGTTTGTATCATCAGATAATGCTTAGAAAAAGAGAAGCAAAAAGAGGAAAAAATTTAAAGGGTTGTATAATACACTGACAGAGAAACAGAGAGGAGCTCTTTAATCTAAGGATGTGACTGGTAGAGGATATTTCAGCAACCAATGGCTATAGTTTCAGTTAGGATTGGAGAACTTTCAGAGGAGTTTAACAAAAAGCAATAAAATTACCCAAAGCTCAAAAAGAAGGAAATGCCAACGACAATTCAAATGTCGCGGATTCTAAAAAATTAAGTAAAACAGCTCTACTGTCATATGAAGAGTCACCCGCCTCTTCTGTCCCACCAAAAAAATTCTCTCTTATATAATACATTTGAAAATGCACCAAAATTCTGAGAAGACGCAAGACAAAATCAATGTTTATCTGAAACTAGCCCAGCTTCCTACTAAAGCTCTCTTGTTGTACACAATCGTGTCTTTCTTTTTTATCATTAATAAATCACATTTAATCAGTCATGTCAACAAGCAAGAGATCTTCGTCTTCTGAAGATCGACAATTTTCTGTCAAGAAGATTAAGAAATCAGATACTAGGCTTGATGACGATCTAAGTGAGTTTGGTCAGTTGACTCAAAGCGATGTTGTGTACTATCAAAAGGAGTCAATCTTTAGACTTATGAACCTGTTTAGACAAAAAAACAAAAGACTAAACAACGATCTTACTCATTTGCAAACGAGCTATAACAACGTATTCAATTATTTCAATTTGTTGAACAATTGGTGGTTTGAAATCTTACTTATCTTTAACAAGATTAGTGTTGAAAATGAAGAGTCTTTGTTGATCAACTTGGACAAAGAAAGCGATAAGGACAAAATAATTGATCAATTGAAAAATAAAAAGTCAGCATTAATTGAATTGATAAAATCAAAGGATTGCCAACCAAACTCTGCTGATAATGATAAATTGTTAAGCTTGGAAGAATCTTTAACAATTTTAAACGTTTTTAAAAATCAATTACAAGATGAAAACACCTTGTTAAAGGATAAAATCGAAGAGTTGAACCAAGAATTAGATCATTTTATAACCCAAAAGGATAGGTCTGAATCAAAAACGTTGAATAGAATCAATGAAAACACTAAAAGCAAGGAATCGAACAATGTCAAGACTGAAGAATCAGAAGTTAAAGATGAAAAGTTGGAAACAGCTGACGATCAGAGTAGCAGCAATGCCGATACCAAGCTATTAATCGACAAATTGAAAGTCGAAGTGCTTGATTTAAAATCTAAAAATAACGTCATCCTTGAACAGCTAAGTAATAAAGATTCTAAAATTTTAGAATTAGAAAAAACATTAATCCAATTGACTAACAAGTTTTCAAATTTGACTGAAGATGATTTAATCAAATCTCCAATCTATAAATCATTAACATTGAAAAACACGCAGTTAATGAACGACTTAGACAATTTGAAAAATCAAGCTTTGAAAAATGGCTCTAAAATAACACAGCTTGAATCAAGTTTCAGTGAGAATGAATTGAAATTAAACAATAAACTGCAGGGTGAATTAAGTTCGAACAACTCTTATTCATCTAAATTAGAAAACGATCTAATCAGAATTAGGACTGACAGAGATGAATTAAGTTCCAAATTATCAATTTTGAAATCTGAAAAGGGTAAAAGTGAACTCACGGAGGAATATAAGAAATTGAATGACATTCTACAATCAAAATTAGACAGCAAGATTGATATAATTGAAGAACTATCAAGTAACAATGATGATGGCCAAGATATAGAATCCATTAAAAAGACAAATAAAATTTTGTTGGTGGAATTGAAGCAATTGGAAGATGCATTCAAGCAAACTAGATTATTAGCATCTAACAAACTTTCCAAATATGTTGAAGCTGATTCGTATATAAATAAGTTAAAAATTGAAAAGACAAAGGCTGATCAAAAATATTTCCAAAGTATGAGATTAAAAGATTCTTTGACGTCGCAGAACAAGGTGTTAATAAACAACAATCTGAAACAAATAGAATTGATTGAAAATTTGAAATTGAATGAAAATGAATTAAAGAAAAAGTTATCTATTTTTGAAAAAGACCTAATTCAGAAGTTGGTGAATATTGAAAGCTTAAAACTTAATGAAATCAAAAGCTTAGAATCAAAAATAAGAGACTTAGAATTGAAATTAAAATCATTAGCTACAAACAACAGCGATTTAAATTCAAGCTTGATCTCTAAACAAGAATCAATAAGCAGTTTACAGTCAGATAATGATTCTTTGAAAAGTTCAATAACTCAATTAAATAAAAAAATTGACTATTTGTCATCGTCGTCATCTTTCAGTAATAGCAACAAAGCTTCTACGCCTTCTCAGGACGATGAAATCAGTAGAGCTTTGTTAGTGATGACCAAATGTCAATTATGCAACAAGAACTTTAAGAACGTCACTTTAAAAGTTTGTGGACATTGTTTTTGTTTGAACTGTATCAACGATAGATTAAATTCAAGAATGAGAAAATGTCCAAACTGTAATAAACAATTCAGCAGCTATGATTTATTAAACATTCATCTATAATCTGTTGTTTTCTCTATTTTTTCTCTTCTTTTTGCTACTTTTACTTTTGTCTACTTATGTTAGTATATGTATATTATTTTTTAACCTAACCAAACTGTATATTTCCCCTCAAATAATTATTATTTTCATTATCGATTCCTTCACAAATAAAGTTGCTCATGTCCACCACTCGTATAGGTTCATATAAATCCCAACTGAAAAACCAACCAAACATAACAAATTATCGAAACCAAGTAAAAAATTCATCAAAAATACAGAAAAACAAACGAACAGCATCACAATCTTTTTAACAAAAGCAACAAACTGATTTTTTTCATCAACCTTCGATTTGAATTCATTAATCAATTCGTTTTGATTATCCAACAACTCCTTCTTGAATTCTCCACTCAAGTACTCCATCAAACTTTCTTTAAACGCACTAATCTCAAAATCAACAATCACTTGGTTCTTGTTCAATTTATCCAAATTAGCCAACAAATTCTCAAAATTAACTTTTAAGCCGTTATACAATTCGCTAATCTCATTTCTCTCAATCTTAACATTGTAGTAATAATAAAAATTCTCAATTGAATTCAAGTATCCAAAATACGTGATCCACCAAACCGATTGTGATGATAATAAATTAATGCACGTTCTAACATTATCCTCATCACGGTTATGATTGATGCATATTTCAGGGTATGGTTTAGGTTCAGTGTGGCTCAAGAATACGCAACTTGTTAGATCAATTGCAATTTGTCGCTTATTAGGATCCGTTAACTCTAGTTCTTTTGAACTTAGTAACGTTTGGAAAATGCATGATGGGTTGGTGGTTGTGTCGAAGATTAAATTGTCCTGTCTTAGTTGCTCTATTATCTCATGAATGATGAGTTCTTGCGAGGGGTCAGGTTCGTTTAATTTATTGACACTGAAGTTGTTCAGCTCTCCATCTTGCTGTTGTTGGAGTGGTTCTGGGATAGACTTGGAGTTGGCTAGGATTGATAATCGCAGTGTTATGGATGTGAGTAAGCGTTTGGAGAATTTCATGTTGGCGAGTGATAAGACAGGTGATTGACTCCATCATCTTCTGTTACAAATTTTTTAAAATTGGAGAAGAGACTTGTTTACTGATTTATAAGTAATACTCAATTATGAAATGGCTGGTTTATTCAAACTCTGGCGGTTGTAGTAATGTAATATGATCTATCAACTTTCGTTAATTTTTGAAGTTTGTCAAAAATAAATTCATGCATGTTGGTGGACTACCCCGAAAGTGCGGCTCAATCATTCTGTCGTTCACCAATTACTGATAATTGATAGATTTGAATAGTATTTATTACTATCCAAGGTGTAGGCGATGGACAGGATACAGGGAGCACAAAGACTGCAACAGGAAAGTGTTGATCACTTGAATCCATTACTCTACAGTCTTGAGCAGACATATACAATGTAGCTAACACTTGCTGTCTAAATACAGTACTTTTTTGAATATGTAGCTGGAATACCTAAAACATATTTAGCAGGTCTATGCTGGGTTTCTTGTGACAATAATATTACAAACTGGGAGGATCTTCTAGATTGCTATCCCCTTTTACAAGACGAATAGAGGTTAGGTAGAGCACAAAGCAACTATAACACCGAAATCCACCATCCCTAAATGCTTAAATAAGGGGAATTGACTTCGTAGGAAAAGAAATATTTGAACACTAGAGTTGGTGTTAATTCTTAGTTGAACCACCTTTTGAAATTTGCTCCTATATACTGGTGTAATGTTGGTAAGGACAAAGGTTTTGATGCTGCACTTAACTCTTCGGGGTATACCCAGACTGTTTGATACTGCAATTCCAGGTGATGCTTTCTTTGTTGGGAAGTGTAGCACCGTGTTAACGATGTGATCAAGGTACTACACTTCCCAGCGAAGAAAGCGATATGGATGAACGGGGACGGACCTTCTTCTAACAACAGCGTTTTTGATGTTTTCAACAAAGTGCAAAGGTTCTTGGTTAAGGGCGCTAGTGCAATGAAGAAACTGCTTGTCAGTCGGAGATCGAGGTTGGCTGTTGTTGATAGGCAAGTCACCAGTCTTGAGCATATCCTTAGAAATGTTTCTTGGGGTTAAATTGTTAATTGCTTCTTAAAGTCCCTAGGTATCAACTAATTTGGACTGAATTGGTTCGTCAGTTATTCAAATTCAAATCATGTTTTCGTAGACCAGTTGGAGGACGCGCTATGAGAGATTCCAAAGAGATATCAACATTGCTTTATTATTTGAAATCTTTGGAAACTCGATGTGGATCTAGGAAAGAATCTACAGGTTATCAAAACACATTGTTTCACTTATTCAGGTTTCTTAGATCGGATTGTCTTGCTGTTGGTTTCGGTATTTCACAAACTTCACCTTCTGACATAGAATACTGACAGAGACTGCGATCGAAATGTTCATGACTGATAAAATGTAATAATAACTGGCTAAACATTCCAAGAATGTAGTAGAGTGTGGCAATCGAAAAGAATTGATGCCTAACAAGTATTCATACTTCTTTTGGTGCACTGATTACCGCTTATATATGGTGTTCTTTAGCTGGGGACAGAGGTGATCATCATTTCTTTTCTACGGATTTATCAAACGACTTTTCTGCTGAGAGGATTGGTAGAGTCGCTAAACCATTGTCAGCTCTATATAATGGTTCCGATGGTTTTATTTCTAAAGATGGTGATAGTCCTGGTTTGTTTGGGCAGTTCCTGAACGCTACAGATTTCAGTTACTGGTCTTCATTGAGTAAATTGTAAAATGTCCATAATTTGAATGAAGGGTCAACGGACGATGCTGCTGAAAAGGCAACTTATACGGTGACGACTTTTCCTAAAGATGTATAGAATATTAAGTTTGTTTGTTTGTTTGTTGCTACTTTCTGTAATTAGATATTAAGGGATATTTGCCTTTTCGTGTTTCACTTGCTTTTAACTTCATTATTAGTACATAAACATTAATTATTTATCCAATAGGTATATAATGCGAGGATTCATATCTATTGGTTTACTCTGGAAACTTCGTAGGCCCTTTTTTCGAATGCTTTCGTCATTAAACTAGCTATGGTTTTGGCAAGCATGGCACTGACTCTATGGTACAGTTCATTTTTAAACTCATACATCAATTTCAACTGTGCTTTACACCGCTTATCATCAATATATTCTATTGTCCATTCGGTATATAGTGATCGAAACAACGAATGTGTAACAGATTTAGCTATAATTAACTTAGGTTTTTCACATTGTAAATCACATGAGAATACTTCATTGAACGCTTTATACCCAACTCTCAAACCAGCCAGAGTTGGTTGGTTTTTGTCGTCTCGTTCTTTTATGAAAGAGTCAGCACAGTATGGAATAAACTCGTGGTATTTGTCAACTTCTGATATCAATTGGTATATGAATTCTTGTGGATGGTTGAACTTCTTGTGGACGGTATATGATTGGACCCTATCGCCTGTTTCGGATCTACCGTTGACATCAGATAAAGGGCTAACTTTCTTGATACTTGAGTATTGAAGTTGTCCTAAACGTCGCGTGCTGCTTACTAGTAACCTTGAGGTAATCATGCCTGGGTTTGTGGTACAAATGGGCAATTCAAAGAGCAAATCATCGTCGTCTGTTCGTCAAATATGTCCCACAGATGTTTTTTTTTCAAGTCAGGAGCTCTTCGGTCACGTGTGTCCGATAAATTTCCCAGATTCAAAACATCCATAAATTAAATTGAATCACCACTTTATCTCTTGTTCATTTTCGTCTTAATTACACCATCAGTGGATTCAATTAGGGCCAGAATATACGGCAAGCCTGCTTTTGTCACATATGAACAGTATGATCTCCAACCCTTTCCAAATATTGGTTGGTTTACTCTCCCAATACTCGGGCTTAGATCAAGGTTCTTGTAAGACTCTGACATGTCTATTCCTTTCATTCCCAACTAGTGCCATATTTAAGAGACTGCCAGATAATAAGCATACACTTAAAAACTATTATATTATATCAATTAGTTTCATTTACATTTTCTTTATTTTGGAAATTTACACGGGGTTTTTTGTGTTGCTATTCAATGCCATCTTCACGTACGTTGTCACCAAGTACTATCGTTCTAAATTGATGCCATGGGTAAATTTAATATCATTGATGTTGCTTTTGGCTGCCAATCATGTGAAAGCTCAATTTTTTGTCACTGATTATGATCCTTCCGTTATTGATATCACTGGTGCACAGATGGTGCTAGTTATGAAGTTGAGTTCTTTCGGTTGGTCATACAGCGATGGTCAATTGTATCATAAGGATCCAGCTAAATTCAACTCTGAGTTGAACACGTATCAAAGATCGAGAGCTATTTTAACACATCCGAAATTTACTTCATATATGAGTTACGTTTTCTTCTATGCTTCATTAGTAACGGGCCCATCGTTTGATTATTCAGATCATGAAAAATTCATCTTGACTGAGATCTTTGACGACGTTCCGGATTCCAAGAAACCAGGAGGAAGAAGAAAAAGAAAGATTCCAAAGAGTGGTAGAGTTGCATTTTGGAAAGTTGTTCAAGGTGTCCTGTGGGCTGTTTTATTGATGTTGATGCAATCCAAGCTCACCACCAAAATCGCTACAAGTGAAGAATTTAACAAGGGTAAAAGCTTCTTATATAGAGTTGCATACTTATGGTTACTTGGATTTGTGTTTAGATTAAAATACTATACTGCTTGGACAATTAGTGAAGGTGGTTGTATCTTGGCCGGGTTGGGCTATAACGGTTACGATGCTAAAACTGATAAATTGTACTGGAACAGAGTTCAAAACATCGACCCCTATAAGTTTGAAACCGGTCAAAACGTTCACGATTGCTTAGAAGCTTGGAATATGAACACTAACAAGTGGTTAAAGAACTTCATTTATTTGCGAACTTGTAAAAGAGATAAAGTTACAGGGAAATTGAAAGCTGGTATGATTCCAACGTTTATCACGTTTTTTACATCTGCTTTTTGGCATGGAACTATGCCTGGGTATTACATGACCTTTATAGTTGGCGCTTTTATGCAACCTGTTGGCAAGATTTTCAGAAGAAACTTCAGACCTTTTTTTGCAACTAAAGATAATTCCAACGTTTCCAATTATAAGTTCGTTTATGATATTGTTTCTTGGGTCGTCACACAAGCTGCTTTTGGCTATGCCGTTCAACCTTTTGTCTTACTGGAATTTAAGCCGTCATTTTTGCTTTGGAAAGCACAATATTTTTGGGTCCACATTTCTTGTATTCTTGTCATACTATTCTTTGATTTACCATATGGTAAAAGATTCTCCAAAACATTGGTTAAGTACCACCTACAACCAACCAAAAAGGAATCATCTCCGTCTCCACCCTCAGTGTTACCTCTAAACTCTTTAGTCCAATTGAAAGATCATTTGGATTCTGCTACTGATTTGAGAGAAGCTGTCAAAAGATTGCCTGACTTTGATAATCAAGACGAATTGGAAGAACAAAATATGGCTGTCCCTGACTTAGTTGAAATTAAACAGAATTATGACAAGCTAACGAAGGAGTTCGATGATTGGATTGAAATAAACTCTAAAGATACGTCTGCAATTGATCAAAAGGAGGTTGATGCTATTAAAGAGGCGTTGAGTGAACTTGAAAATGATGTCAAGTATTATGTCAACAAGATTGATGATCTGAAGGCTGATACTAAGAAAGAATCGAAATCAGAATAGCTGTGTTTTATTTTTTTGCATATTTCTTACGTATATTGATCTTTTAGGATTGTTGTTTATATGTCTACTTAACTCATTTTCTTTGTCCAGCTTTTATAGTGGATTTACTGCATTGAGTGAAATCACTGTCTCCTTTATTTTAATATAAGCTTTATTATATGAATACAAAAAAAATAGTACATCACTCATCGTTATCATCCGACTCATCAAATAAATCAAGATCAGCCATGACAGAAGCAGCATCTTTCTTCTCAGCCTTAGCAGTTGCACTAACAACAGAGCTTTCGTTTCTTTCAGGGATGAATTCATCTTCCTCTTCGTCGTCTTCTTCTTCGTTCTCCTTATGATTGGCATCCCTCATGATCACATCCTCAGTGGTCTCTGGAGTCACAGTATCTTCGCCGTTTTCATTCTTTATAATCTTATCAGGCATCATAGATGCTGTGGCAAGCATACCTTTTCTCATGTTATCGTCACCAGGCCAAATGAAATTATTAGGCATTAAAAACCCATCAAACGTTCTTGGAATCTTGGAAAACTTGGCTAGTTTCATTGCATATGTAAGTAATTGTTTAGTTGCTTCCAAGTTTGGTTCCTTTGTGGTGATGGTTGTGTTTGAGAATGAACTCTGATCATCGTTCATTTTCTTTCTCATTTCAACCTCTTCTTCTATTGACAATTTCGGCAACTGATTTAATTCTTTTCTACAGTCATTCAAAGTCACCAATATCGTTCTTGAATTGTTGTCCAATTGTAAATTCTCATTATTTTGTTTCAATATTTGATTCATTTTCAAATCATGTAAAATCTCCAATTGATTCAACTCGTTGTTGATCGTATCCATTGAAGACACCAATTTAACGGCAATTTCAGGGTTTGGTTCATACTGTTGAATTGAAGTAACAAGATTTTGTAATTCTGATTCAAATTTGAGTAGTTCTTGGTATATAAATGTATTCTCGTTGTTGTAATGCTGTCGAGAGTTGGAACTTGACAGGAATTGAGATTGTTGGTTTGGGCCTGTTGTGGATGGAGTTGAAGGGTTCAAAGAGCTTAGCCGCACGGTAGATTGGTTCTTAGGTATAGGAGTTGACATCTTTGGTGTCCTCTAAGTCGATTGGGTTGGGTAATGTATGAAAGTACAGCAAAAAGAGGGAAGAATGGATCAAGGTACATGTTGCTTAATTACAAGTCAAAAGAAAAAGAGAAACAAAATTTCGTGGACTCAACAAATTTGACACCAAAAAGCCCCTTGAACTCTGCTTGTACTTAATTAAGTGTATTCTTGTTACTAAATTTGTCTGTTTCTATGTTTCATTAATATGATGTATATCAATCTCAATTGTCATCGATCCAGCAGATAGAACAGTAGCTCAATAATGTCAGATAGTATATTTAGTTCTGGTAACGAGGCTCTTTCGAACGAAGATGATCCATGGGCTTTGCCATCCACGAGACAACCTAACAACAACATGCAATCGTCAGTTTTGCAGGACAACAACTGGAACGAATACAACTCAAACGACATTCTCTCTAATCACTTTTCATCCCTTGCAGTGAGTAAGCCATTAACAAGTTTACCAGCCGTGAACTTATCGGGTACCAATTCCAACACTGAGAACGATGAAACAACAACAACAGCAAGTGATCCATTGGCCATTAACAAGAACAGTAACAGCAACGATGACTTACGAGATGACGAATACGATGACGATACACGCGATGACGATGAAGAGGACACAAGGCCACTGGAGTCCACTGTTTGGTCTGACGAACTACTACATTCTTTTAACCCGCTATCCTATCATAACAGTGACGATAAGTCCATCATCAAAGTTAAAGAGATACCGGAGAAGGAAGGATTGGTTTTCAAGCATACTAACTACTTAATCACCCATAACATCAAATTCCCTAGCGAATACTACCAAAATGACAATAAGCCAAACAGTTCAGAGACTAAAGTTATTAGAAGATATAGCGATTTTGCCTGGTTGTTGGAAGTTTTATGGAAGAAATATCCATTTAGATTGATCCCTGAATTACCTCCAAAGAAGTTTGCCTGTAAGTGCAATTCAACTCCAATTCCTGTTTTTAGCAAAATACTTGTTTGAAAATACTAACATTAGAAATTTACCATACGTAGTAGCATCATCTAACGATTCAATTTTTTTGCAAAAAAGAAGAAGAGGTTTACAAAGATTCTTGTATCAGTTGAACAAGCATCCAATTTTGTCGAAAGAGAATTTGGTAATCATGTTCTTAACAGTGCCTAACGATTTCTCCAATTGGAAAAAGTTTGCAAACATTGAGATCACAGATGAATTTGACGGTTTTAGAGTTAACCTACCGAGAAGGTTTAGAGTTAACTTGGAACAAGTTTTGAAAGGTTTGAAAGATGTTGAGTCTGACATTGAAGAAGAAGAACAAACTGATACTCATCATTTACCAAAGAACGATTCGATAATCAACAATATTACACAAATATGGAACGAGAGTCCGATTTACTACAAGAAATTAGATTTTTGGGAAAACTTAAACACAAGTAACACTAATCTAACCAAATTTGCAGATATCTGGTCTAAATTGTGTATTTTAGTGGAAAGAATAGAGAAAAGAGAAATGGCTTTGTCAATGGATAACCAAAGATTCTCTCTTTACTTAAATCAGTTTATATTAACAAGTGATTCTGTTTATGGATTGGAAAATTTGGTTGATACAAGAAGAGGCTGTGCCCAACCTGAGGATGAGAATCTATCTATTATCAACACAATCTTAAAACAAGTTATTAAATATTTCACAGATAGCAAACGTTTAAAAGACGATGAATTGAGTCTGATGAATTCTGAAATTTTGGAGAGCTTTAAAAGGTTCCAGGATTATTTAACTTCTTTACACTTTTTGATTGAAAGGTTGATCAACTATAAAAACATTGCTGAAAAGCAAATACATACGCTACTGAACAGAATTACGAGAACAAATGAACGATTATTCCAAATCAAAATTAAGTCTGATATCAAGGGATCAGAAATTGATAAGTTGATCTCTATTTTAACACAATCTTTGGAAGAGTTGAACTCTTTGATTACAAGAATCATACTAATAAAGTCAGCTTTCTATAACGAATTCAAATTATTCCAAAAGACAAAGTATTTAGTTTCTGAAAGTTTCCAAGATTGGTTTATGGAAAGAGTGAAATACGGTGAGTTACATCAAGACATTTTGCAAAGGTTGTTCGGTGATCTACAAGACATGCCATTGAAATAAACCGGTTAACATTGAAAAATTATTATTCGTAATGCTATTTGTTCTAATATACAATGATCTTTTCTTCTTTCTTTCTCTAACGACACATGTAAAATATTTGAATACCTTTTTTTTCAATCAGATTAAGCAATCTTTTTGGAAGAGTTTGTGAAGCCAACACCTTTAACAGTAGCTATCAATGAATTTTCGTACTCGTCACATTCTTTGAAGTAGAATTCAGTATCAAAGATATCCTTAATATCTCTCAACAATAACACTAAGTCATCATCCATTTGTTTCTTGTTTATTATCAATCTTCCAATATCCTCCTTGCCGACAACCATATAAACAAATGCCAAATTCAATTGATTTCTACCTAAACAGCCACCATCATTAATTTGCTCCAATAAATTGTATGCAACTCTTTCACCAACATCTTCCGGTGCTTCACCAGCCAACCCAATATCTTCAACAATGTATCTAAACTGTATTTTCTTGGATTCAGTGAATAAAGTTAAACCAAAACCTGGGGATTTCCCAGAATTCTCACCCCTCCAGACATCAGTTGTAATATTAACATCACAACCTGTAGCTTTCAATACAGTTCTAGCTGAATCCACCAATCTGTTAACCACTGATGGTGAAACTCTTGTACAGTAAGCTATCCCTCTGATTGCACTGATCTTTTGATAGTCTAAAACATGCATGGTAACAGGTTGTGGGATCAATGAGTTGACGATTAAGTGGACTTCACCACCGCCTAATGGTGGCGAACCTCTCTTTAGGATATGTAATTCAACTTCACGAACACCAAATTTTTCCATCACTGGCAATAGCCCCCATTTAATGAATTCCAACCCTGGATCTTCTTTTGATGCTGTTAAGCCTTTGAATATGATGGAGAATTTTTTCTTGGAAAATGGAGCCAAGTAAAGCATTGGTTCTAAGAAGTATCCGCACGTACTTGTTGGTGGACATGTGTGTGTTAGATTACCACCAATGATTAAACCGGGTCTGTATATCACTGTGGTACCAGTGTATGAGATTTCCAAGACGGAACCATTGGTAACATTTTCTAGGAGTCTTAGGAAGGAGATCTCGTAGTCTTTTAAACCAGGGTTTAAGTCATTAGACCTAATTTTTTCAATCTTGATCGGTTTCCCTGATAAAGTTGATAGAATCAACCTAAGTCTGAAGTTTTGATGGCCTTGAAATGTCTTGATCTTTGGTTTTGATGACATTGCCGTTATCTGATTGTATGCTTGGGTAGTTATAGGCTGTTTGGAGCTGTGAAGAGTGAGGTGGTTAGGTGTATGCAAGTAGATATACAAATAGATCAAACCATAACCAAGTGCAGTTTTTCAGAAGCATAAAATTTTAAAGGATATTTTTTTAGATGGGCGGGTAAATCAAAAAAGTATAATCGACGCGCCGTCGGTCGACTGTAAAGTTGAAACTCGGAAATTAAAGCCGATCAGTTGATCATCTCTCTGGGCAACTGAGAAATGAGATTAAGTATACAAGGCCCCTTACCAACCCATCATCAAAGACGCTGTATATAGTACATTACAGCCGACTTCAAGAGCTTCAATACATTATCAGCAATGACCGATCAGTTAAACGATAACAGCAAGACGACATTTGAAACTGCTGACCCTATGGCGGATCTCAAGAGGTCCAAATTCGCCGCTGTTCCAACTGATAGCAATAACAGCAGTATGCATCATTTCGGTACACCAATAAGCGGAATAGTGACACCTGGTGCTACCAATGGTCTTGCCACTCCATCTGCGATAAACTCACCGGCTGGTTTCAATTCGAATTCAAACCCGAATACTCCTCATTTCGATGCTTCGACTTTGGGAACTCCAAATTTCACCAGCTTCCAAGAGGGAGATTATAACAATAGTTTAGCAATTTCTCCGATGGAAAGTCAACCCATAGATACTAGTAAAGTTACTACAAATACGGCTAATAGTCCTACGGCTATGGCCTTGATGGGTTCAGGTTTAAAGAATAGTAAATCTTTTACTAATTTAGCTAAACAGCAAACGGCAAAGAAACAGGAGTCACCAGCTAAGAAGGCAGCTTTAAGCAGCCAAAACCCAGAAGAGTTAACAGATGCAGTTGCGGCAGCGGGTGTCAATATCAGAGCTGAAGAGGAAGCAATGGTTGCTGGCTTGACCGTTTCCAAAAGACAAATAGAGCCGAATAATTTCTTGAAATCTCAACAGTTGGCTTGGTTCATGAGGAAAACAATGGAAGAGCAAGGTCTAAAAGAGATGGAATTTGATGCTGATCTTATAAATTTGATGTCATCTGCATGTGAAACGTATATGACTAACATTGTGTCTGATTCTATAGTGATATCAAGACATCGACGTAGATCAGTGAAAACAAAACAAAAACAAAACATATCAAACTCCAAATCAGAGATTTCAAAAGCCTTGAAAGATATAGCGACTAAACAAAAAGAACGAGAAGAGAAAAGAATGAAAAGAAGAATTGCTTTGGGTTTGGAAGAAGAAAAGAAAGAGGAGGATATGGTTGCGGAGCACAAGCAAACTAACTTGACTGCCTCTATGATGATGAGTGGATCGAAGAAGAAGAAGTACTCATGGATGCAAGCTTCCAGTAAGAACAACGCTATTAGTGCTAGAGGTGATAATGGTATCAGATATAGAGAGGCCAGAGAGGAGGGTGGTGTTGTTCTAAGAGATTTGATGATGGCTATTGAAAACAGAAGAATCGGTGCTAATAACACTATTGTTAAAGGTTATGCAAAGATGAGAGATTAGCTGTTGAAAGTTTGTTTCATGACTTTTGGTACTACTTACAGATATTTGCTAGATTTCCTTTATTTTTCCTTCCTTTAGATGGGTATATATATATGTCATCTTTTTTTGTACAATATTAATTGGTTATACGATACGTATTTCAACATTTTATTATTAATTTTCAAAATCGTTAATTCGTTAAATATTAAGACTATATATAGGTAATCAGAGGAGTTTAAATATTATATATTTGCTTTTTTCTTGATTGATATACCCAAATTGTAGTTCTTTCTTTTCAGAGTAACCTGCTTTATAGGTCTGGAGTCAAAATCGTCATCATCGCTTGATGATCCATAACCACCGAGCAGTCCAACGCCATTCAAAGGCTTTTTCTCATCAGCCATACCAAGGGTATCGTTATCTTGAGATCCACTCTCTTCACCATTATCATCATCTTCCTGCTCGTCCTCTTCATTGAAGGCAATTTCAATATCAGGAACAGGCATCTTCAAATGGATTGCAAAGGCCTCCCTTGCCTCCCTCTCATCTTTTTCCTCTTCAGTTTCTAGTAGTATGTTCACTTTCTCCTTATTCTTCTCTAATTTTTTATTCTTCTGTTGTAACTCATCAATCTCCTCAATCATTGCCTGTTCTCTTTGTTGCTCAACCAATCTTCTCTCCAGTTGCTCAATAGCGGTCTCTCCTTTATTATTTGAAACGGTTTTTTTACCAGTTTCTTTGGCCAATTGTTCAAGTTTATCTTCTTCTTCCAACCTCGATAATATCATATCCATATCTTCATCCTGTCTCTTGTTTAGGGCAGATCTATCGAAATTTTTTTTACATCCAGAAACGCACAAAAAATCACCGTTTTTCGGATCAGTTTTGAAAATCAAATCGTTGTAGCATTTAGGACATTTATAATGAAACTGTATAATCTTGATACCCAAATATGATTCAGTAGTTGTTTCTTTCTTCGCATTGAACTTCTTGGATTTGGAAATGTATTCGCTACAGTTTAGACATTTCATTGAAAATGGAATCATTAATCGAACCGTTGGCCACGATGCTGGTCCTGTCCTCTTAGCCTTTTTGGACTTTTTGATCTTGGAAGGGTCAAAGTCTGGTGGGTAATATTTGTTAATATTCTTTCTGTCTGACATGGTATTTGTTGATCTATGCTGATGATACACTCTTGCCTTATCAATGGTAGTATATCATTTACATGTTGCCTTGTTAAATAGAAACGCAGGAATGCAAAAACACAAATTTCAAGTTTTGCGGCTGTGCATCTTTTGGGGAAAAGCAAGAGAAACACGAAAAGAAAACAATTTGGCTCAAAACAAAACAAAACAAAACATAGAACTGAAACAACTGAATCAGCTAATAATCAGTTATTAGCCTCAAGAACCACTATCCTTTTATATCAATAGTCATGGAAGTGGACTTTAATTTATCGGAGGCGCTTACTTCTTTGCCTGACGAGTACGACTCATTCGAGTGGGACGAACGTCTTGATCCATTCGATAGTTTGACCGATTTGACAGAAGAATTAGCAATCAGGACACAATCAGTTTCTAATCTAGAATACTGGGATCCGTTAGTTACTCTGGTTCATTGCTACCCAAATTTACCACCGAAGGTTAAGCATCAATTATCAAATTTAGTGGCAAGTTCACTAGCTCATCAAGCTAGCCAAACAAGCATCATTCTTTCTAGCGCTGATGCTGATCTATATCCAACCCATAAAAAGATCCTTGAGTTATATGCTTACTTAACCCATATTTTGTTGTTTTATTTTGGAAAAGAAGAAGCAATATCGAAGAGAGACGATGAAAAAGCACAGATTAAAAAGACAAACAGTTTGATTGAAGAATTATTAGAAGCTATTTACAAATTGTTAAAGCTTGATTTATCACTCATTTTTCAAACATCACCAGAAAGAAATCTTTTTGTTGGTACTGCTTTTTTAAAACCAATTAATGCATTGTTAGAAAACCCAGATCGTGTTAGAGTACCTGAAGTTAAGCGTCGTTGTTTTATGGTTACTGGTTTGGCCGTTAAAAAGCACGGTCAAGCATCTCATACGCAAAATGCTATTTTGCAGCATTTAACTTATTTCACTCATTCAAGTACGGTCATGGCTGAACTTTTAAACACTATAAGAGAACGCTTCGATTACTCTCAATTAACTGATGCTGTCTTGAAAGAAGTAAGTGAACGAGAATTTAACGATACTGATTCAAAAGGTCCAAAATCAATTGGTCTTTTCATTACTAAACTTTCTGAATTAAATCCAAAGCTTGTCATGAGACAAATGACGTTGATTGCACAATTGTTGGATAGTAACTCTTTCACTTTAAGATGTTCCGTTGTTGAAGTTGTTGGTAACATTATCACCAGTTTGGCTCATTCGCAGGAAGAATTGGACGAGCATAAAGAACAAGCTGATAGTTATATTGAATTGTTAGAAGAAAGATTCTTGGATATCAACCCATACGTTAGATCAAGAGCCATTCAAGGTTTAACCAAATTGAGTGAAATGAAAGTTAAGTTTGTTAATAGAAGACTGAAATGGTCCAAGCTGGCCGTTAGACATTTCGACGATAAATCCGGTATTGTTAGAAGAAATGCAATCAAACTGTTAACTTCATTGATATTGAATCATCCGTATGGTACAATGCATCAAGAGGATGGTTCTAGATTACAATTATCGGTTTGGATAGATAGATTGGCTGCAGTGGATGCTAATTTGAAAGAATTACAACCAGAGCTTTTTGCAGACCAAAACGATAGTGACAACGATGACAATGGTTTGACTGAGCATAATGATCAAGATGAGGAGGACGATGCAAACAGAATTGTGGATACTCCAACTGAAAATGAAGATGCTATGGATGTGGACTCTGATGGGAATGAAGAACAAACTAACAAATCTACAAACACATCTAAAGTTAAATCAAAACCAACCGATGATATTGCTTCCAATTTAATGAAGAATATGGGTGATCCTGCTTTGATCAACAAATTATCATTGACTCACCGTTTCTACAAGGATGCCGTTCATTTCGTCAAGTTAATACATCGTGCTGCCAATCTATCATGTGAATTACTATACTCTAAATCTAAAAATGAGGTTGTTGATGCAATGAGTTTTTTTGTTTTATGTGATGCTTATGGTATCGAAAATGCCAATGAAGGTATCAGGCGTATGTTACATTTGGTTTGGATGAAAGGCAGTAATGAAGAAGGTAACCAAGTTGTGAACAATTTGATTGAATGCTATCAAACTTTGTATCTGAATGCACCTGATGGCTCGAGTCCTGCTTTTAGGGCAAATCATATTGCATCCAATATGATTAAATTAACGTACAATTCATCAATAGCCGATTTAGCGTCGTTGGAAAAATTGCTCTGTGAATTGTATCAAGGACAATATATTAACGATATGGTTATCAGAGTCTTGTGGCAATATTTCAACAAAGAAGATGGTTCTAGAAAACAGAAAAGAGGTGCTATTATTGTGTTGGGTATGTTGGCTTCAGCTAATAATGAAATTTCATTGAAAGGTTTGGATTTAATCCTTGATGTTGGTTTGAGCCCCGATAGTACCGATTGGGTTTTAACAAGGTATGCTTGTGTTGCATTGAGAAGGGTTGTTCCTGAGAAAACTGATTTAACGTTCAAGATTTCTAAAGAAGATGAAGCCAATGAAAGGCTGTCTTCACTATTGTTGAGATATTCAGCTGATGGTGAATGGTTTAGTATGGCTGAACAAGCATTAAATTCCATTTATACAGTTTCATCCTATCCTGATGTTATCGCTACTGATGTTTTAAAAGCTAAAGCTTTGAGTGTGTTTTCCTTAGAAAAAACTGGTAAAGAAGATAATGTTATTTCACTCTCACAACTATTATTTTTAGTTGGCCATATTGGTTTGAAAACAACTGTTCATTTGGAGAAATGCGAAGCCGAATTTAAAAAAAAGAAGATTGCTGCTGAAAACAAGAAAAATGAACATGAGAGTGAATTGGATATGATCGGTGGTACTAACGAAGATGAATTTGTTGACGCCGTTCAAGTTATCAAAGAAAAAGAATTACTATACAGCGAGAATAGCATGTTGGCAAGGTTCATCCCCTTGGTGAAAGAGATTGTTTTGAAACCAAAAGAGTATAACGATGAAGGTTTACAAAGGCAAGCTGTTTTATGCTTATCCAAATTAATGTGTATTTCACCAAGGTTCTGTGAAGAAAATCTATCTATTTATTTGAACATTATGGAAACTGCCACAGATGCAATTGTGAAAAGTAATGCTGTATTAGGTCTTGGTGACATGGCTGTCTGTTTCAACAACATTATCGATACTAACAAAGATTACTTGTATAGTGGGTTACAGGACAGTGATACTATGGTGCAAAGAACTTGCTTGATGACTGTTACGTTTTTAATTTTAGCAGGACAAGTTAAAGT
The DNA here is from genome assembly GCA_019232045.1 of Ogataea degrootiae. Taxonomy (NCBI): domain Eukaryota; kingdom Fungi; phylum Ascomycota; class Pichiomycetes; order Pichiales; family Pichiaceae; genus Ogataea; species Ogataea degrootiae. The sequence goes on from JAHDIT010000083.1 coordinate 21,600, forward strand.
GAAAGGTCAATTGGCCGAGATGGCTAAACTGTATGTTAACGAGGATAAAAGTATTGTTGATATGTGTAAGTTATTCTTTACAGAGTTGGCTACCAAAGACAATGCGATTTATAATGGATTTTTGGATATGTTCAGTGGGTTATCAAATGATCAAACACTACCCAGAAAATCATTCAAAGAGATCATCAGATTTGTCGTTCCATTTGTTGATAAGGATAGACATAAACAACAGTTGGTTAGTAAACTATATCAAAGATTGCAAAAGATTGATAGCGAAGAGAAATGGAACGATATTGTCTATGTTATTAGAGAATTGATTCCAAAACAGGATTCTAGTGCTGCTTCGAGAAAGGATAAAGAATCTGCAAAAACGAAACTTTACGACGAGATTTTGAATACTATTGAAGAAGGTTTCAAGAGGCCTGAACAAGTGGAGTAGACATTTGTTTAGTGATTTTTTTATTCTCTTTGTATTAATATTGTTTTATTACTGGTAAAAAGAAGGTTGTTTTTTCAAGTGGAAATTTTTAAATGAAATCAGAATAGTAAAGAAGAGAATATGAATGGGGCGGGAAAATATATACATGTATGAATGGCAAGAACAGGAAATATTAGATGTAGTTTATTCAGTTGGTTGTCTCTTACCGAAAAACTCGGAAGGATGTGTGAAAACATCCTTTGCAGTGACACTTCCTAAAGTATAATCTAATGGCAGTTGCTTCGAATACAACTCACCAGATTCCAGATGATCCTTCACTAAATATGCCAAACCATCATGGAAAACCGGATCACCGTTCAAAGATTCACATCTAATCATTTTATGAGGGTTTTTCAATTCAGCTTTCAATTCAATGTCAATTTCATGTAGCGTTTCAATATGATCCGAAGTGAAAGCAACTGGTACAATGACAACACCAGGGACATCGGATTCGGAAACTTCGTTAACTAATTTCTTAGTGATGAAGCTAGTTTGTGCACCTAGCCAAGGTTTTGGACCAACTTGCGATTGCCATGATAATCTATAAGGATTTCTAAAGCTTAATTTCTCCATCACTGCATAAACGGTTGACGCAACTTCAGCAGGGTATGAATCACCTCTGTTGATGATTTCCATAGGTAAGGAATGTGCACTGAATAATATAACAACTTTATCTCTGACTTCAGCCGGATAAGTTAGTAAAGATTCGTTAATGTGTTTGGCAAAAGTATCGACCAAACTGAAATGTTTTGGCCATCTATCAATAACGGACCATTCTATTTGCTTATTTTTGTCGATTTTCTTCGACGTTCTATATAGATCATTGATTGAAGATGCTGATGTTGAATAACTGAACTGTGGATATTGGGAAAAGGCAACAGCTCTTGTGATACCGTCATCCAACATTTTTTGATAAGTTTGTTCTGTTAACGGTTGAGCATATCTAAATGCAACGTATGGGTGATGTGGAGCTGTATTTGGGGAGATTTGATCCAATTTTTCACAAACTTTGTTGCATTGGTATTCGGACCATCTTCTAATTGGCGATCCACCCCCAATATCTCTATAATTTCCTTCTATCTTAGGGGTTCTTCTTTTTGCAATGAGTCTGGCAAGCAAATTTTGGAATCTTCCAAACGGTATTAAATCACCATCTGAGAATAGTCTTAGTAGAAAATCATAAGTTTCCGAAACGGTTGACGGTCCACCCATGTTCATGAACAGGATTGCTGTCCCATTAGTCTTGCTTAAAGGGGCTGATTTGGAAGATTGGAAACGGCTCAAAGCGATTAGCTTTCTGGAAGCAAATTTGAAAGGAGCTTTCAGCATTGTTTATTGATCGATTAATATTTTCCAACTGTAAAAAACTGTCGGTGGAAGTAAGTAGTTTTGGTGGAACTATTAAGTAGAATAATCAAAGCAAGTACAAATACAAGCATTTTTCGGATTCTCGGCCATGTGACAAAACTGATGCGTGTAAAGGTTTTCTGAAAACAAAATTGGTCAAGGAGCAAACTGTCGGATCTAATATATTTCAGATAATTAGATTATATTTACACGACCATCTAAGTGTCTTACATAAGCTATTCGATTATTCTGGGAGCGCCTATATCCACAACAGCTTTTCCTATATCCACAACAAATTTGTAATTTTTTCTCATTATATAATCAGTTATATAATATCATGACATAATCAATTTTGTCAACCACCCCTTTCACCACAAATTAGCGCTAATGGTTACCAAGAAGAAAGCGCCACCAAAGTGCTCAAATTGCGGAGAAATTGGTCATACAATTCGCTCTTGTAGGGTTTAAATAGGATCTGTAAGTAAATATGTAATGAAGTAAAATGAAGAACTAGATTACAAGAAGAAAGAGGTATTCTCATACTAGTAGAAGATAGAATGTAGTAGTAGTAGAAAGTGACGTGTTTCCTGCGGTAATTTGTGGTAAAGGGGTGGTTGACAAAATTGATTATGTCATGATATTATATAACTGATTATATAATGAGAAAAAATTACAAATTTGTTGTGGATATAGGCGTTCCCGATTATCCTACTTTCATTATATTATGAAACACTATGATCAACCATTCCGAGTTTTGTTGAATAATTACACAATTACTATGGTATAATGTGAGCAATGATTGTTCTGTCCAATCGGATTTATTAATTAAGTACTTTCCGTGATTAAAAGACATGTGAAAATTGTTTACAATTTGCCCAACATATTACGATAAACAGGTGTATAAATAGTGGACTAATTCTATAGTTATTTGTTTTATCTTATCTTATATACTTACTCTGTTCTAGAGAAACCAGTAGATTATATATCTATCTCACACAAAACCACAATTTAAGTACTTCTTATAAAAGATTGATTAGGTAATGAACGATTGTGTCATCATTGTCACAAGAATCTTAAGACGTAACAAACACCAAATTTAATCCGTTATGGTGAGGATGAGGTTGATAAGTCTAAGTTGTTCAAACCATCAATGACCTCGTCGATTTGTCTATTTTCATAGTCAGATTTCCTGTTGGCCTCACCATAACGGGATAATTCTGTGACTTGAGCGTTGGTTGATTCTTGATCGTATGATGACATAATCGGTTTTAACTTAATCAGTTTTTTAATAAGAAGTGTAGTTTTATTTATAGTTTTTTCTATATGCGATAGATATATAATCTTCTTATTAAAAAACTGATTAAGTTAAAACCGATTATGTCATCATACGATCAAGAATCAACCAACGCTCAAGTTACAGAATTATCCCGTTACAAACCAAATCAAAGACATTTGAAGACACATTGGCTTTAGACACATTAACCTAATTGATCACTTGTTTTCTTCTGGGTATCTTTTAACCGTCTTCTAACAACTATTCAATCATGTCGTTCGATATAAATTGGGATTCAATATCACGGGATGACTCGATCAATCGTCAGCTGTTGGTGTTTCTTAACGACAAACTGGACTCCATCGAGCTACCAGAATACTTGAATGGGTTACAAGTGGTCAAGTTCTCTTTAGGTAACAAATCTCCAGAGATTGTGATTAAAGACATAGATGTCCCATTCCCCGAGTTTTATTCTAGAGATGATGATGATACAGGAATTCCTGTAAAAGTTGTTTCAAGTGCTCATTTACCACATCCGCAACAACAACAACAACAAATACATAGACCGATTCCTTCGTCTCCCTTGAAAGGCTCAATTGCAAGCCGATATCCGCAGACGAACTCCGAATTATCAAGAAGTCCATCTCCAGTTGCATCGGTACTAAGTGGGCTGAACAGAGTTTCGACACCTCTCCAAAACTCATCTTCTAACACTACAAACAGTAATAACAATAGCAGTATCAACAATCTGTTGGGATCTCCAATAGCACCAAGAACATCTTTATTGATGCCACGTACAAACTCCTCTTATTTACAGGGCTTGAGTCACGGTGCTGCAGGTATTGGTATTGGTGGATTTGGGATCAAAGACAGTGCTCAAGATTACTATGAATTGCAATCAACACCAATGAATGCAAATTTGAGCATTGATGGTGTTTACGATGTTAATGGTAATGCGGATTTATCAAATGGAACCACCAGTAATTTAAAGAAATCGTTGCAATTAGAAGCACAACAAGAAGAATCAAATAAAGAACTTAGAAGCAAAGATAACGATGTCCAATTGACAGTTGACTTGAAATTCGATTCAAGCATATACATTGAGGTTATTTGTAATTTGTTGGTTAATTATCCTGCACATGAATTTATCAAACTTCCGGTTAGATTGAAAATCACAGATTTATCGATTCATTCACTAGCGGTATTGGCATATTTGGATAAACGGTTGTTTATTTCATTTTTATGTGATATAAACGACGACGATCGGGATAGAGAACAGGAAGTTTCACGAAGTTTAAGCATTAACGATAATGTAAATGATAGATTGGATTCAAGAACATCATCAATAAGTGAAATTACAGCTACTACTATTAGTGCAATTTCTTCAAATAGAGAAAGAATCGACATTATTAAAAATTTAAAAATTGAAGGTGAACTGGGTAATTACGAACAGCAACCTACTGGGGATTTGACTCAACTGGCTAATAACAACAACAGTAATAATAACAAAAACAATAATAATGGATCAATATTGAGGAATATTGGTAAGATTGAAAAATTCTTGGTTGGTGCTATGAGAACGATGTTGATTAATGAATTGGCATGGCCAAGTTGGATCGAACTTGATTTTAATGAAAACGATGGTGTTGAAGGAGAGGATGGTGAAGATTGCAGAAACGATGATAATACTGAGGGTAATTATAACAAGAACGACGACACAATTACTTCGAACGGTGACCAACATAGCCATACCAATGTTTGATTTGTGTGTATCATTATTTACTAATTTAAACTATACACTTCTATTGTGTAATAGATTCGCTAATGATTGTGGAAGTTTCAACAATTTCAGCTTCTATCGGTGATAAATAGTTGGCCTGTACGATGGAAGGCTGTTTGGTTTGCACTTTGTCTGGTCAATTAAAATAGATCTGTAAAAGAAAATTCCGTCTTCCAATTGTTGTCTATTGACTGCTTGAAGATGAATGGAAAGTGGAAGCAAACATCCGTTGAACTGTATTGTTCCACTACGTGATTCCATTGTCAGCGAGAAAAGCAAACTGAGATAAACGCGATAAACTTTTTATTTTAAAACCGTTAAATTCTTTGATCCTCTCAGGATATTTATATTGCTTAAATTGCAAGCGTATTTCTACCCTTTTCATCACTTTAGCATTCCTTTGAAACTATTCAAATATTGTAAACTCGGCATTAATATATACCTATATTCATTTATATGGAGCGTTTTTTAGCCATCAGTTATGTTCCCGCATAAGATACAAATATACAAGTCCTCGCAAAAGGCGGGGTTAATCCTGGACAACTTTTACAATAGCAACTATCGTCGTCAATTTTCAATATCAACAACAACTTTCAACAAAACTAACCATTACGACAATCTAAACCTACCAAGAAGTTCTACAATATCAGAAAAGGAGATTAAATCAAGTTTCAAAAAACTGAGCTTGAAGTATCATCCAGATATTCTTAAGTCGCAAAACCTATCAAATGAGGAATTGGATGCCAATAATCAAAAATATTTATCAATCAAAAAGTCTTATGAGACACTAATGGATCCAGCATTAAGATCACAGCATGATTCCAAGTTATCATCAGAATTGAGATCAAGGACAAGCAGACAATCCTCAGCCCCCTCCTCGTCTTCAAATCAATTCCATTACACACGATCACCAAGGGTTCAAACTCCAAACAGTCCTCATAAATTTACAAATTCTTATTATCCAAATACACAGGATGAGGTACCACATTTTGATTTTGATAAACACTTTAAGAGAAATTTGGAGAATGAAAAACGAATGAATGAGCGTAGAACAACTATTCATTTTGGTTCGGTTTTGAATCATAATTTGAATAATAGAAACTTGGGCAATGGAATTAAAAAAGATATTCATGGTCAGAATTACTATAATAGCAACAATAACGGTAATTCTCATCAACAACGGTATTATCGCAGTACTTCCTCTTCTTCACCATCTACTATCCACGAATCTAAAACCAAAAGTCCGTTCTTGTTTACAGTTTTTGGTCTAATGGCGCTCTGTTATACGATCGGTTCAAGGGCCAGCAACACTCATAGCAATGGAAATGATGAATCGCCCATAACTAATTCCATAAAACCATTAGCATCTAGTAATAATAATGATATACCCCCAACGACAGCATTAACCGCTAACAATGCATGCACTACCAATACTCCTCTTCAAAACGTTAATAATAGTTATAGCTCACAATTACTTTCAAATGCACTAAATGGGTCGTCTTCATCGTCCTTGGTTACCACTACTTCTTCTTCAGCGGTATCAGATTGATTTTAATTTTGCATAAGTCTATATAAATACTGTATATATATATATATTCTTCTCGTTTATTTGTGCTATGTCCTTTCTGCTTAGTGTTGGCATTCTAATCGACTATACAAATCTATATTTACTGATAAATATTACTGTAAAGATGCCTTAACACAATAATTGTAGACGTGTGGCTGGAATTATTCCCAGCCGGTGGCGCGGATAATATACTTGATTTTTTGGCTCGTATTGCGGATACAATTTCTGCGTTTGCTTCTGTGTTATGATTTATTCAGGTTTCTTCTCCATTTTCAATTTTGTCGATTAGACAACATCCAGTGTATAATGCTATAAATTCTGGTGTCATTTATATATGTGACTTTGTACTTTACTTCAGTATATCTAATGAAGTAAATAATGTTAATATTTATTAATATACCCTATTTAACAAGATCTCAAGAAGTCAAAGGATTCGTAAGATTGAAATAGTAATGATGGGTTGTAATTATTGAGTGTTATTGATCAACATCATAAAATAAACAAAGAAATTAAAGGAAAATACTAAATAAAAAATAAATAAAGGTGGGGGTAAAAAGGAAACACTAAAACATAAACACTGACAAACAAAGAAATTATCTAAACTTTGAAAAAAGGGGACAAAAAAACAGAGCTATTCTACGTTATCTCGGGTAGGTACGATATGTAAACAGAAAATTAAAAGATAGTAATCACTCTGCAACATATAATAGCAATAATAAAAATAATAGTACACAATAATTGAAAAAAAAACCGTACTAGGCCTCTCAAACACAATTCAGTCATTTCTTGTTATCATATCCTTCAATGTTACTATTACCAGCAGCTTGTAATAATTCATTGATACCTTCCAACCCTTGAATCCCACCACCGACGTTGTTACTGTTCACACTGTTGTTACTATTCACAACGCCACTACCACCACCACCACCACCACCACCACCAGTATTGTTCAATCTGAATGGGTTTGGTAATTGTCTTGAATTGTTACTTAATGGCGGCAACATGATCCTTGAACTGCTATTAACAGATCCGCCAGTGTTGGGGTTGTTGGTAGTATTGGCTGTGGTTATGGGATTTGCCGATGTTGATGAATTTAACGTTCCTGTGAAACTAGCCAATAAATCATGGTCTTTGTTGATTGCCATTCCACCAGTTGTCAGGTTAATCGATCCTGTTTGCGGTGAATTGATCGTTGTTGTTGATGATGATGTTGTTTGGTCCATCATATTATTTTGGTTTGGCTTGGATGAAGTTGTAAAATTTGGTAACTTTTGTTGATTGTAAAGTTCATGATGCTGTTGTTGTAAATAAAACAAATCGTTACTGTTGAATGTACTCTTTGAATTGTTCTTGTTTGAGCTGTTGCTACTTAACCTAAAATCCGAACTTTGATTGTTGCTCTTTTGTTGGTACTGGGATGATGATGATGATGATGACGATGATTGTCTTTGCGGTTGTTGATGTTGCTGAAATTGATTGTAAGAATTTGAAGGTTGTGGAGAGATTAAGTTAAAGACATCAATATTTGAATGCACCGGTTGCTGTTGCTGTGTTGGCGGGTTCATATAAGATAAGCCGTTGGTATTGTTAAACAAATTCAACTTGGCATAAATTTCGTTGTTCATCACCAATTCAAAAACATTAATGGACTTCTTCAATTGTTGGAAATCATTAACAAATAAATTCAACCAACCTATGAAATTCTTCTCCAAATTTTTCATAATGAAATAAAACTTGTAATCGTTATTGATTTGAGATTTAATTGAATCTTCAGCAAAATTATTTTTATTGTTTTTGTGATAATGAGGATGATGGTTATCTTTCGTTGGACTCATCATTTTCTTCAATTTCTCGTTGTTGTTACTGAATTCTCCAATGGAAATACTGTTGGATCTTCTTTTCATATAACTGTTTTGCTGCTTTGATTGTTGAGAATCTTTTAATGAAGAAGCTTCATCATAGTTACAACCGAGTTCATTGATGACATAGAAGATAACAGCAAGTATAATTGATTCATCGTCATCGTCATCATCATCAGCTGTTTCATCATCTTCTGATATATTGGTGTTGTTATTGTTTTGGTTGTTACTATTCATACTATTAGCACTATTTTCGGATAGAGAACTACTATTCAATTGCCAATTTCTTTCCATTGGAATAGAAAAATCAATGAAGTATTTCTTCTTGTAGAAGTTCAATATTCTAATCAATACCAAAAAGTTACCAACTACAAATTCAATCATGATCAAATTGTTAAGTGGGAAATTCAAATCATTCTTATAGTTACTTAAATTCTTGTCAATGTAAACTAAAGAGAGTAATAACATTGGTAGCGTTGTGATACCCAAGTTATTATTGATAATAAAATTTGAATTGAATGGAGTGGAAATATAGTTTGTTATATTGGTATAAATTTCTTCGTTCGTTAATTCCTTAGATGGTGATGTCATCGTATTCGATGTGGTGGATGATGAGCTTGTTGAATGTGATGATGCATTGGAAGTAGAGTCCAAATAATTAACTTTGACAAACTTTGTTAAATCAAATTCAATTATTGGTTTGTCGTTATTCAAAAAATTCTTATCGTTGATTAATGATTCTGTTTCAAATATAAATTCTTTCAATGTAAGAGTCAATAAGATCCAATTGTAATTTGATTTAGGCAAAATTAAGTAATTTGATAGTAAATCAGTGAATTTTAGGGGGCAATTGATCAATAATTTTCTTTTTATTAAAGTTACTAACCCAATAAATTCTTCATTACCATTAATGGCTACTTTTTCACTAGCGTTAAAATTCTTGTTTGCCAAAATAATTGCATTGTGTAAGAAATTCTTATTATCTTTGAATAAGCCTTGTTGTAACACGATATTCTTGTTCAATTTGTTTGTTTCATTAAACTTGATCATTTGTAATTCGTTCATCAAGCCACATATTATGATTTTTTCTCGCAAAGTCAAAGTATCATGATTAACGAAATTTTGGAAAGAGGTTGAAATAACAGACAAACTACTAATCAGCTGGCCTAAAGTTTCTCCTGCTTGTTGTTTTTGTCCTGGATTTCTTGATTCAGAATCTTCACAGTCAATGTCATCCGGTAGTATTTTATTTAGTAAATACAAATGTAACGAAGAGGGCGACTTGTTGTAGATAAAAGAGTAATGTGATAGCAAGAGATAGGCATACCAATAAAAGGATTCCAGCTTTGTATCATCTTTAGAGCCATGGGGTTGTTTAATTGAATTGGTAATGTTCTTACTGTTGTTATGTTCTTGACTGGTTGTTGATTTTCTGCGTTTATTTGACGATGTTGCGGTTGATTTTATCGATGATGCAGTGAGTGAGCTTATAGAAGCCCCATGAGTGTTGGTCATATGGGTGCTGATAATGTTATTTAGATATTCAAATAAAACATCTATTGAGATAGATATCTTTTTGTACAAGTCAACCGACTCTAAATTTGCAGAATTATCAAAATTGATAAAATAATTCAAATAAATGTAACTCAAAATAATCAAATTATCAACAAATCTATTGAAAATATCACCTGAATTATAATTCAATTTCGAATTGCTTATCTTTTCAATTATGATTTCCCAACTTTTGTTAAACATCAATATAGCATCATTGAATTCATTCATTTGGCAAGCACCTAAACAAATTATCAAGTACAATAATTCATCATTTTCGTTGATTGACAGCAATTTATTGAGACTTATAGTTGGTAATTCATCATTGAATTTTTTCGAAGTACCAAATATAACGATATAGTTTGTTATTGAGTTTCTTAAATTTAATTTCAAATGGTTGAATTTGTTTGATAAAGTTAACAAGGAAATGACGTTTTTTTCACTTATAAGTATAAATGATTCATCAATTGTAGAAACAGTCGTATCAGTTTCGCTTTTCAATATTGGTGTGGGGTTATAATTATTATTAGTGGTCGCAGCATGAGCAGAATTGGCTGAAGTACCAACTGCTGCTGGGCTTGATTCTATTTGATTATTATCTTTGGAATTGCTTAAATTTTCATTAGCAGCAGCAGCAAGTAACAGGCTATTGGAAATTCCACCACTAGAACCTCCTGAACCAGTACCAGTCACGGTGGTTGTTGTAGAAATACCCAACGGAATATTTGCATTGTTGAGCGGAGATTTTAGTAATTCATCGTTAATCGAAATATTACCTTCGATACTGGTCTTCAATACTAAACCATGAACAGTTCTTAAATGTCTTTGCAATAAATCTCTTCTAACGAACCCATTTTTGCAAATTGAGCATTGGAAAGGTTTTTCCTTCGTATGTGATCTTTCATGTCTTAGCTTATGTTCAGATCTGGAAAAGGATCTTGCGCAAAACTGACAAATATACCGTTTTGTCATGATAATTCTGTGCTATAGTAGGAGTATGTATATGTGTAATGTATGAACTAAATATTAATATACAATAGGTCTTTTCAGTTTGATATTTCAGAAGATTAAAAAAAGTAGCAGTATAATATAATAATAGTAATAATAATAAAAATACCCCCCTCTCTCAGGTCGGACTCAGTTAATAAAATAGTGAATTTGGACCTTTCAGTTAGTTATTTGAAAGAAAAAACACATACATAAACACTATTCTTCAAAATAGACAATATATACACTTTTCAAAAGCCTTAATTGAGATTTGACTATTAGTTGTGCAGACAGGGCACAGGTCGAAATCGAAATCGAAATTGGGGTTACCCCATAAAACAAAGAGTAAAATCTCCCGCTGTTTTTGTTTTCTTTTGTTTCCCCTCAATTTTTATTTTGGTTAAAAGACGACCTCGTACCCATTCACCGTCGATCGTCCCTTTTCCTGTCCCTTCGGCACTGCCAGAAGTTTTTTGCGATCTTCCTTTTTTCAACACTGCCCTATCTTATCTTGTCTTCTGTACAAGGCATCCTCTCTTTGTACAAGTTTACATAAATATCAATGGTATACTAATAATTAGTCTTGGGAATATAATCTATATATGCAGCTTGTGAAAAAAATTTAAACTTTTAGATCTAAATTCTAAAATTATACATTAATCAAATGTTCATTAATTTTCTTTGGTCAATTCAGATCTAACCCATCCTTCTAGCCCACCTTGGATGACAATTTCTTGTAAGTTAGTACCCAATTCACCAACCTTTTGTTCCAAAACAACTTCACCTTCGCCATTAGTCACAGTAACCAAAGCTTTTGGAACATTCCACTTCAAAAACCATCCTGTTCTTCTAGTTAATTCTGGTTCAGCATCTTTGTATTTACCCCTTAATTTATTAATCAAATCTGGAATTTCTAGAGTTAACAAAGCATTGTTGATCGAGTTTCTAGAGAAAATGTTACCAAATGAACCGGCAACAACCAGTTTAATATCTCTTGCTAAAATACAAGTTGCTGCTTGCTCTCTTGATGAACCTGTGCCGAAATTATAACCACTTATAATAATATCACCTGCTTTTGTCTTTGATCCAAATTCCTGATCATAATTTTCCATACAAACTTCAGCCATTTTCTCTCTTGAAACATCATCTTGATAGGTATATTTACCAGGATAAATACCATCCGTATTAATATTATCAGCATCACATAAAACTAATTCACCAACAATTTCAGTTGGAAAACCTGGCAAGACACCCGAACTTCTGTCACCTTCTTCGTCGCTACTTTCAATGGTTTCAACTGGTTTTTCATTGATAGTGATAGTTTTAACAACTTCTCTCGTTGAGGGGCAAGCTAAACCGTTAACTTCTTCAGGTGACGCAATCTTACCAACAACGGCACTGGCAGCAACAACTTCGGGACTGGCTAAAAAGGCTAAAGCATCCCTTGAACCCATTCTACCTTTAAAATTTCTATTAGTGGCACTGATACCAACTTCACCATCTTCCAATAAACCGGTACCTAGGCCGATACAGGGACCACAACCGGCTGGTAATGGAGTTGCACCTGCGTCTAACAATGTTTTCCAAGCACCTTGAGCTTCAGCATCTGCTTGAACTTCAGATGAAGCAGCGGCGATATAAAATTCGACACCTTCAGCAATTTTATGACCTGAAACAATATCCGCAGCAGCTTTAATATCACTCAATCTAGAGTTTGTACATGAAACCAAATAAGCTTTGTTCACTTTCACATTATCTGCACTTAATCTATGTAATGGGGTTGAAATCTTAACTGAGTTTGGACCTGAGACGTATGGTGATAAACTTGATAAATCGATTTTCAAAGTTTTAGCATAATATGCATCATCATCTGCTTTTAATTTGTTGTTTGCTAATAAATCTATAGTTTTATGATTTAATCTTGGATGGTTTGGACCAACTTTTAACAATCTGTTTGTGTAAAAGTTGATTAAAGTATCATCGATCGGGAATAAACCACTCAAGGCACCCCATTCTGTAGTCATATTGGCAATTGTTAGTCTATAATCAATTGATAACTTATCAATTTCATCACCCGTGAATTCAATAGCATGGTTTAAAACTTCATCGTTGTTGAATAACCCACATAATGAAACAATAACATCCTTGCCAGTAACACCTTTTGGTAACTGACCAACCAATTCAACTTTTGCAACAGGAGGAATTTGCCACCAAGTCTGTCCTGTTGCCCAAATGGACGCAGCATCAGTTCTCACAATTGGAGTACCTAATGAACCGATACCACCATAAGTATTTGAATGTGAATCTGAGGCAACTGTCAAATTTGATGGGAACGCATAACCTTCTTCAATCATAATTTGATGTCCAATACCTCTTCCAGCAGGATAAAAATCTATACCTTGTTCTTTAGCAAATTGTTCAATATTCTTATATTTTTCTAAATTCTTTTCGGATTTATTTTGAACATCATGGTCCAAAGTATTCACAATTTGTCTGTTATCTTTAACTTTTTTAGCTCCTAACCCTTTGAATTTTAGTGCAACTGGCCAAGTGTTGTCATGGGACATGACATGTGCCGGTTTAATGGTAACATAGTCGCCAGAAAAGACTGTCTTGTTCGATGGTAAGCCAACTGCATATTTTTGAACAATCTTTTCAGTCAAATTTTGACCTCTGAATAATGGAGATGTTGTTGATAAATATCTTCTCTGGGAAGACGTTTGGATTTGTTTAGTTGTTAAACTCAATAATCCAGACATGGCTAAGGTATTTTGCTGTGTTGTTATATATGTTAACGAATAAATAAATCATATATATCGAATCAACTAGAATGATAATTTATTAAAGGATAAAGCCATCGATATCGGTAGAGATAGGTATTGTTGGAATGAATCATGTTCTCTATACAAAAAAAAACTGAAAAATTTTAAAAAAAAATCACTAAATCCCTGCACCGGAGAACGCGCTATCTGTACTCAACCAATCAGAAACGATCTTGATGTAATTGATAGCCCCCACCAGTGTCCTTATCTTGAATGTAACCTGGTTAGTCTGTCCAATATTTTTCGCAATATTCAATGGATTAATAAAAAAAAGTAACTATTAATTAAGTTGTGATTGAAAGAATAAAATCAGTCGAACTGGTTAGTAAAAGTCCAATAACTGGCCTGTTTCGCAGGCATACATGATGTGGTGGGTTTTCTGTTAGTGGTAATAATGTCCATAATTACTTAACAATTCATCCTTTTTAATGGCGAATCCAAAAAACACGTTATAATTATTCAAATCAATTTCATCAAAGTTGTCGAAAAAACAATACATTTGACCTATTTGATAATAGTTTAGTAGATGTTTAGGAATTTTGAATGCAAAAGAAGGAATTGAGTCATTGGTAGTGGTCAAAAATGGGGAATTTTCATCCCTTTTGAATTCAACCAGTTGATTCTTATCATCTTGTACTATGGTTTCGATTTTAGAAATCATTCCCAAATTTAAATAAAATCCATTTTGTAGGCAGTTAACTATTTCTTTAGCTAAATTTTGGTCATCGGGTTTTGATTGACCTGTTAATAAAACTGATAATTGATTGAAGTTTTTAATAACTCTTAAAAGTAAATTACCATTTCCAGAATGATTGAAAAATTCCAACGTTTTCTTTGAAAATGGGTTATTCAAAAGATTTGATTTTAATTGAACTTGATTGTTGGTTTTGAAACTAGTAAAATAATTGAAAAAATTGATCAATGTTATAAAATCGGATTCAATTGATTTGAAATGACTTGAATAATAAACATTCAATTCAAATAGTAATGATCGAACAGTAAAATTCAGTTGGTTTAAAGATTTCAGAATACTAATTATAGATAGAACATAAAACGGAACTGGGGAATATAAGTGATTTTTCAATGAATAATCCAAAGAAACAAATAAATTAATCCATTTTTTATCAAAAAAATTAAATTTAATCGGTGTCTGATTAGCTGACCAAATAATATGGTTTTGTAGTTGATAGGAAAATTGTGTTGACCCATTGAATTTTATAAAATTTGATGACTCCATTTGAATTAAACTGCTCTTAAACACATTCAGTTTCGATAATCTAATAAAATCAACATTAAGTAGTAATCTTGATTGATTATTCTCATATTTTTTGAATAGTATCAACAACAATGGAAAGATTTGATTAGAATACAATGGATTGTTGAAAGGCATTCGATCCAATTTATCTTCGTTCATTAAGAAACAATCATTCCCTGATTTTGAGGCTAATGATTTAATAATTTTTTTGGATAATAATTTTGAATTACAACCCAAACAGGATTGAATAATTCCACCGTCAATTTTAAAAAGTTCAAAGTAATTTAGATAATTCAATGAATTAATTAAATTCTCGTTGTTTTCAAAAAAAATAACATTTGACTTATTGTTTAGCACCTTCGAATTCAAATTCAACAATGATTTTTCATCTTTAATCACCAACGCATTGAAATTATAAGATAATTGATCAGTTATACGACATCTGTCTTTTAGTGAAGGTAACATAACAAGTATAGTCTTAGATTGTTGATAATTTTTCGAAAGCATTGAATCCAAAAGCTTACAGATAGGACTGAAGTAATCAGATAATGAAGAATCGAGGTAGCTTTTATTGTTTGGTTTAAACGGTTTGAAATTCAATGTAACACTTTGCTTCAGACTAAAGTCATCATCGTGATCGTAATTCTTAACAATTATTAATTTCCCAAAACTACAATTTTCGCTGATATCATCAATTGCAATATTTGATATTAAATCATTTTGGAAAGTTGTTGAAATGACAGTTATATCATAGGTACCAACATCAGATTCATTCCATAAATAGCTGTTCAGATCAACAATTGTTAACCTTTTATCGTCATTATTTAGATTTTTTTCAACAATTTGTAATGCAAAACTTGAATTTTCGATCACTCTTATTGATTTGAAATAGCTAAAATTTAATAGAATTTTCGTGATTGAATAACAAGTGAATGAATTTTCAATTATAGTGATTGGATTGTTGTCGATTGATTGGAATAAAGAGTGTTTATTTTCAAGTAATTGATTATAGTCATCTCTCCAATTACTATCCATTAGGATCCTTCGTGGTTTCACTTGGATATGTTTGGCAAAGAAGAATCTGAATAGGAAAAGGAATAGGAATAGGAATATGAATAGGGGAAAGAACAAGAGGGTTTACATGAGATTGTTTGCCAGCATTTTCCAATGTATAATGTAATTCCTGCTTTGTGACATTTAAATTGTTGTAGAAATGAAGAGAGCCGACGCAGTCTTTTTTTTTAACTTTCAAGTCGATCGACTAATAGAAAAGAAGGCTCCGGTTGAGTTTCGCACATCCAACAAAAAAAACACCTGCAGGAAAATTTTATCTTTTTATTTTAAATTTATTTAGAACAGAAAAAATATAATTTGATCTTCTTTAATTGAAGTTAAGCGATTGGTTTGTAAAAACTGTTGGTAGACACCCTTACAAGTTTAACAAAATAATAAAATATCATGTCAGACACACCAAAAGAACTGTAAGTATCCAAACTAGCCCATTCAAATCATCTCACAAAAGTCCATTTTTACTAACATTCAAATCAAACTTATTGTTTCTTTCATTATTTTAGGAAACCAGTTACGGTTGAAAAACCAATTCCAGTCAACTGTGATCTCGGACATTTATCAATTTTTGATCCAAATCCATTAAATCCATTAAAAATTACAAATGATTCGACTAAAAATGATTATTTAAAAGAAATCACTAGAGATAACGTTCAATTATTAATAAATCAAATCTTATCCTTACCATTAAAACAAACAACAGATAACTCATCAGATGGGCAAAATTCAACCATCACTTTAATCCAACTACCTGATCCAATCACCCAACTACCAAGAGAGAAATCCATACCTAAAGCTAAAGAGTCAACAAGATGGGAACAATTTGCTGCTAAGAAAGGTATCAAAAAGAAGGGTAAAGATGGTAAAAAGGTTTTCGATGAAGCTACTGGTGAATGGGTTAACAGATGGGGCTATAAAGGTAAGAACAAGGAGCTTGATTCCCAGTGGTTGGTTGAAGTTGAAGATAGCCCTGCTAAAGGTAAAAATGATGGTGATGAATTAATTGATCCAAGAAAATTACGTAGAGATGAAAGAAAGAAGCTACTAAAAACGAACGAAATACAGCAAAAGAGAAATTTAAAGAACGGTAGCGAACATAAGTAAGTATATAAATAGTTTTGAATATTTTATTTGATGATGTTTCTGTATTTTTATCTAAGTTTTTAGAGTTATTTCATTAAGGAAAAAGAGATGTATCAGTTGTACAATAAGAGTAAAGTACCCTTCTAGTCTGCTTCAATCATACTTGGAATGAAATAATGAGTCGATCGACGTATAGTATTTGCACGACTTTGTTTATTCTCCTAGCTTATCAAACATACACGCTATCCGCTACCCTGTGATTACAACTGCAATTCATATCGGTTCAAGTGTGCATCATTTCACTAGATGCTGAATACATCGATTAAACTAATAGTATTCACAAACATACAAATAGAAAAAAATGGCAAAGAAAGAACAAAAGATTGAATACGAACTTGAAGATTGCATACCCACCATAGATGCAATTCTCAAAGTATCAAATTTAGAGAAAATCTCAGTTAAATCGATAAGAAAAGCTATTGAATCTTTATTTGATACCAGTTTTGTTGAGAATAAGCGTGAAATCAATGAAATCATAATGAATCGATATTATAAGATATCAGAAAGTAAAAGCAATAATGAAGATACTGAAGGCAATAATAGATCAATGATTCAACAGTTGGAAGATTTGAAAAAAGAGAATCAGTTGCTATCAATTAGATTGAATTCGTCACTGAGTATTAAAACAATAGCAAAGACCAAACGTAAAAATAAAGACAAATTGGTTAAGAAGCAAAAAGGTACAGCTTTATTGAAATCGTGGAATGTTGATCAAACATTGGCTGAGTTTTTAGGTTCTAATGAACCAATTACAAGACAACAAACTGTAAAGAGAATATGGGAACATATCAAGTTGCATGATTTGCAGGATCCAACAGATCGCAGACAAATTAATTGTGATGAGAGAATGAAGCCAATGTTTGGTGATAAAGTTGATATGTTTACGATGAATAAACTGTTATCGCAGCATTTTGTTGCTATGGAGCAACCTGAACAGGTTGAGGATGGTGATGGTGATGATATTGTTAATGATGATATTATCAATGAGGAGGACGACGACGAAAATGAAGAATAATTTATTTATGTTATATAGATATTTGTGTATACACTATAATTCCACAACTTGAACAGCATAATCAATATTAACAAGCACCAAACCAAAGGCAGTTAAATTTCTAAATTTCTTAAAATTCAATAAACTTAGATTATTCTTAAAATATTTAATTAAATAATAGTTAAATTTAATTAAATTAAAATCACTTTTCTTATCAAATTTGAAAAAAGTTAAATTTATTTTAAAAGTGTATCTGAAAACAGGTACAACGATTATTGAATTTGAATATGATTTCTTTAACATGATCTTTCTAGCACCTCTAACTAACCACTCACCAGTTTCGCTCAAAAACACATTTGGACCTCTAAATGAAAATTCAATGTTGAAGTTAAATAAGTCCCTAGAGTCAATGAAATGTCTATTGTTACTATAATTGTAAAAACATGTAATTGGGCAAAAACCTAAATAGTTGAAGTAGTTTTCAATATAATTTTCAAGTTTAAACTTCAATAAAAAGCTTGTTATGTTTAGTTTATTATTAAATTGATCATTTTTCTTCGATTTTTTAATAAAAATTAAAAACGAACGAATTAGAGCCGAAAATCTCTTCTTGTGATTGATATTGTTGTTGCTGAAATTGTTGTTGCTGAAATTGTTGTTGGATCTCATCAATCTCTTACTTGTAACAGGTTCGTTGAGTAACATTGAAATAGATGGTAATTTTGGTTTTGCATTTGGCATTAATAATGAAGTAGATGATGATGAAGTTGGAGGTGTTACAAAATTACCCAAACGTGGATTAGCAGGAGTAGGTGGATGAGGAGTAGGATCATCTTGGAAAGGTCCAGAGCTAAATAACTCATCTAAGGATGGGAGTTTAGGTGGTTTATCACTATTCTCTATTATTAGTATCATATTTTCGTCGTTGATAATGTTGTTATCGTAAGTATTCGTAGACGATTTTGTAATCAAATCGTTGCTGGTGATGCTGTTGATATGTCTTTGGTCAAACTGATTGTCACTTAGATGATTTCTAACCAAGTTACTCAAGTTCATTGTAAATATAAGTGTGCCTGTTTGTTTATTTGTTTATTTTTCGTTTATTTGCTTGTTTGTTGATATTTTAGATACCGAGAAATGTGATGTATTGAAGAATTGGTACAAAGTGATGGATCATTTCACATTGTTATCCCCATTTTCATTTTCATGTTAAAAACTGAATCAAAAAGCTTAAAAGAAGGCTGTGCTAATTATCTTACTTACTCTTCTTCCTTGATGATGTTCAATGTTGAACTTGATGTATTGGATATCGACGTTGGGTATGTTTCCTGTGAAGTATGAGATGGTGCTATGGAAGGAGAAGAAAATATTGAGTCTGTGGTGGTGGTTGCTGTTGTCGCAGTTATCGTAGATCCGGCTTTGTTACTTCTCATTGAACTATCGTACCCATCATCATCTTCATAAAAAGTGTTGAATCGTTCTCGAAGTTTACTACTATCAGTGTTATACAAATTAGACGATGTATTTGATGATGTAGTGTTTATTTGTTTCAATATTACTGGAGCTGACTTTCTTGGTGAGGATGTTGATAACGGGGATTTTCTCGATGGAGAAGATAAAAAGGACTGTAATTCTGATTTAGACATGTTTAATCTGTTGCTGAGTGTTGCATTTTTGAAAGGAGTTGGAGAAGATAAAGAAGATAAAGTTGGAGTTGAAGAAGGGGTAGCTGTTTGTTTAGTATTGTTTTGTTTGTAAATATTCAACTTAACTAGTAACCCATTAATTAAACGTTTGAAAGTGTCATAAATAAACAATTTTAAATTATTGAAGTCATAGATTTCAAAACTAGTTTTTTTGAAAGTCAATACATAATTTATAGTAACCATAAAAATTGAATTCACAAAACCAATCAATAAACCTGTTAATATTGCAACTATCAAAAATTGATATAGGATCTTGATTAAATCAATTATTATCTTACTTGACGACGATTTTAATAAACTGTTTAAACTCGAATTGAAGAGAATTTTTAATATAATGTTGATTGGTAATTTAAACAATCCAAATACCAAATTATTTATAAAATTGAGCGTTGGTGTAATGAACAAGAATACCAAAAGTTGAAAGGCTGATACAATGGGTTGAAAGATTAGCCAAACCATGATCAATCAATTATTTGTTTTCTATATTTATTGTGGGTATCATCAGTCGTGGAAATATGTATCCCCGTATATATTGTTTATTTGGTGAGTGTATGATGGTGAATTCGGTTCCGATCAATGCCATGATCCATACAATCAGGTATAAAATAGAAACCCTTTAAAGAAAGCAAAACAAATAAACTGATTTTTGATGCCGCGCACTCAGAAAAAACGAAAACTTTCGTTCTTCCTAAGTTTATCTTTGTCTCTTTCTTCTTCTTTAACTTTAACTTCATGTCTACTTCATTTCTTTGTCTTTAAGTAACTGTTTATTCAGTATCTTAGTAATAATAGTATATAAGCTCATTCAAGTTGATAATGGTATCGGTTGAGACTCATAACATCCAATCAGTCTTAATCAATATCATTGTCATACTTAAACTGTCAATAATAGCACTCCAATTCTGCCTCACTTTTACCTTTATTTAATTGTTTTAAATCTAATAGGATTATGGGTTCTACTTGCGGAGAAGATAAAGCCATTGGGTTATCGTTCTGATTTGATACTTCTATTCGATTATATCCAATGGATCGTGGGATGGTTGTCCAACTGTTCGAAAGGAGCTTTTCCTTCATATTTCCTTTCTATCTTGATGGATCTCCCTACATTTTTTTTTTCGGAAGGTGAACGTTTGTTATAAGTTAATAACTGAAGGTTGTGGATATTCGTTATTACGGTTTGTCAAGCCACTTACTAATTCACCTATTTGGCCTTACTCCTTACGATACGGTAGTGGTATTTATTTTAGTTGGTTGTTTCGGAGGATGATCTATCACCTCCAAAGATCAAAGATAAATATAACTATCCATCCAACATCTGTACGAAATTACGTAGATTTACTTTAATCACTTACAAGATGGTAGCCGCTGTAACCGTCACACAGATGTATCTTCATAGTGTCTATTAGAGGTCATTTTACAGCATAAGAGGAAATTTTCATACGTATCAATGCGTCGATTGTTTTTCAATTTATGTATGTATACAAATAGTTAAATATATTTATCACCTTTTTGCTGTCGTTTTTCTGCAATTCAGAGTTGTAGTTACAGTGTAACATTGTCTTTGATAACTATTTGGTAGATCTAAGGGATAAAATTGTTGTCTTTATTATCGATTTGCCTTTCTTTTTCTCGTTTATTAGTAGTTGTGGACTGTTATAAATCATTCAGCAAATTCAGGTCTTAAATCTGATCTCTTTGGCTCAACCAACGGATGTAATTGTGCTAAATAAGTAATTGCCCACATTAAAAACATCATTGCTAGTGTTAATGAAACAGTACTTCTCCAAACACTGTGATGAATGTATTTTGATAAAGAAAACAATGTCAGTATGAATTGATAATAAATTGAACGGTAAATTTGGTAGTATATGAAAATAAACTTACGTTTGGTTATCCTTCGGAGCAAATTTCCAAAAAGTAGCACCTAATGCCAGTGTAACTAACAGTGTCCAAATAACGACCCAGCTGTAACAGTAATAGAAAAGATAAAGGTTAGTGTGTGTGTGTGTGTTTGACGTTAAGAAATAGTAAACAGTACGTACCCACTCATGATGTATATTATGCGGTATTGCGTGATATATGCTATGTTAAATGACCTCTGTTATGTTGTCGATTCTTTCTTTATAAGCATCACTATAGTTTACAATTTATCATTAAGATAATCAATCAACCACACAAACAGAAATAGAAGAAAGCAGCCAAAATTTCTGAGAATTCGAAAAGTAAAAGAGTCACGTGCGTTTTTCTGTTTCTTCAACTCATCTTTTACTACTCTTATCTTCATCTGATACTTATACTTATAACTATACCTATACTTATATTTATACACATAGTTGTCCTGAAAATACATATCCGCATATTAAAGGTTAAGGAAGGGCAAGATAATGGCACAGCTACCGCAACAACTACTACAATGGCTCTACAGAGTCCTTCAGCCAGAGTATTCGAACTCTGTCCTCACCTATCAAGACATCTCTCTAATACTGATGTGTTTCAACAAGTTATTGAAAGTTAAAACCGATATCCATATAAACGAATTAGGTAGAACCCAATTATTATGTTGTTTGTTTGGTAATATACCAGTGACGCCATCATCAACAGCAGCCACAAATGACAGCAGACAAATATCTGAAGTTCCTGTTGAAATATGGGTTCCATTCAATTATCCCGCTTCACCTCCGATAATTTACGTTAAGCCAACAGCAACAACAAATACTTCTATTTTAATAAACCAATCGAATAACATTGATTCAAATGGCAGGTTCTATCATCCATTTTTATCCAATTGGACTAAAGCTTACGGATTAGATACTTCAAACGATAATATTGAACCTAAAAACAATAGATTGTTGAATTTGTTAAATATTTTGATATCGACGTTAAAAACATGTCAGCCATTGATTTTGAAACCAACATTACCTCCAAAGCCAACGTCTAATCCTCTTCATCCCACATACCCTCCTCGTTCTTCTCTCCCACATCACCTTGCTGAAGATTCTTCAAAATTAATCGTTCACAAAATAAATCCAATCATACAAGAATCCGTGGCATCTCCACCGCCTTTATTACCGCCAAACCCAAACTCAATAAGTAGCAACTTGATCGATTCATTGAAAAGAACACAGGCGACATTGAACCAAACTTTAAAATCGCAGTTGGTCCAGCAATTGATCAATCCGTTACAAAATAAGTTAATGAATTATACAGAGTCAACAATAAATATAGAGAGTTATCTGAACTTTATTGAAGCTCAAATAATCAAAAATAATGAAATATTACAATACAGAACAAATGACTTCAATAGTTTTATTGCAAAATTAGAAAATAAATCCAACGTTCCTGTTGATGATATAATTATCAACGAAACAATTGTTTTCAATCAATTGTATAATCAAGTTTGTTTATTAAATTCTTTGAATGATTTATTGGATCAATTATACGTCATTTTCAATAGAAATAAAATCAGTTTTGAGCTTTATCTGAAGCTATCCAGGGAAACTGCTAGGGATGTTTTTAACTGTAAGATTCTTATAGAAAAGATTGGAGATATATGCTGTTTGGATGTAAGTACCTAAATAGAGTGAATAAAAACGGCTGTGCAATTTTTAAGCATAGCCGAAAAAAAGTCAAACTTTTTTTTTACAACCACACGTTCTTTCAATTATCATATTAAATAAAGTCTTGGTTCTAGTTTTGTTGTATTCACTTTTGTTTTATATTCAGTCATTAGTTGACGTCAACCTGTTCATAGTGTCAAGTGTCACAATGTCAACCGAGAGACCATTGCCTCAGAGTCAGAATCAACAGATAAAACTCACTTTATCGAACAAGCTCAACAAATTGTTCCATGTTTCATCTTC
Organism: Ogataea degrootiae; assembly: GCA_019232045.1. Lineage (NCBI taxonomy): Eukaryota > Fungi > Ascomycota > Pichiomycetes > Pichiales > Pichiaceae > Ogataea > Ogataea degrootiae. Next base: position 45,290 of record JAHDIT010000083.1, read on the forward strand.
TTCTTCAAATCTTGTCGAACAACAACAATCTCAAAATGATTCAAGATTATCACCTTCACAAATTCAATTATCAAATAAAACTTTAAACTCTTCGCTTTCAAACTCTTCATCTTCAATAAATTCGCTATCAAATTCGAATTTCAATTTGAATCAACTTGCAATATCAGCACCCCCAAATCAAGCATCACCACCATTCTTCACCCCCTCAAATTCCTCTGATCAGTTGACAATACATACTTCTCCCAAAAGACAACATCAGAAATCACTAGATACATTACCACCATCAACCAGTAACAATATCCACAATATTAGTAACAGTAGTAACAACCTGTCTCGCACAAATTCCACAAGATCTTCAACTATATCGCAACCAAGATTTATTATTCATAACGATAGCAACAATTCACATGCACATTATTTAAAAAATATCAAAAGACAAGAAAAGTTAAGTCAGATGGTTAAAGACTGGTTTAATGGTTCAAAAAAAGGACGTACAAATGATTCAATTTCTGCAATTCCAAATATTTTATCATCAAATAATTTACAAGAGTTGGAAAAAGAAGCAATTAATAAAATTAATAAGTTAAATAATAATAAAAATGATAACAAGCAACCCCCAACGTTATTCAACTCTTTAGTTAACCAAGTTCAAGACGGTCAAATAACTAATTTTTCACTAGATTTACCATCATACATGGTTCAACAACCTCTGAATCCAGTTAGTATTAGCGATAACGATTCAAATGTTGTTGATAACAGAACTTTTTTAGAAAAATACGGCAGATGTCAAGAAATCATTGGTCGTGGTACTTTTGGTATTGTTAGAATATCACATAAAAAACAAGCAAATGGTGAAGAAAAATTATTTGCGGTTAAAGAATTTAAGAAAAAACCAAATGAATCAAGTTCAAAATATTCTAAAAGGTTAACCAATGAATTTTGTATTTCGTCATCTTTAAAGCATTTGAATATAATAGCGACTTTTGATTTGTTGAAGGATTTAAAATCGAATTACTGTGAAGTTATGGAATATTGTTCAGGCGGTGATTTATATTCATTAATCATAACGGCTGGTAAACTAGAGTATATTGAAGCTGATTGTTTTTTTAAACAATTAATAAGAGGTGTTACTTATATGCATGAAATGGGTGTTGCTCACAGAGATTTAAAACCAGAGAATTTGTTGTTGACATCAAAGGGAATTCTGAAAATCACTGATTTTGGTAATTCGGAATGTTTTAAGACTGCTTGGGAATCAGACATTCAATTATCAATAGGTATATCAGGTTCTTCACCATATATTGCGCCTGAAGAGTATTTGATTGATGAATTTGATGCCAGACCGGTTGATGTTTGGTCATGTGGTGTTATTTATATGGTTATGAGAACAGGTAGACAATTATGGAAGTTGGCTGATGATAGAGAAGATGAATTTTTCAAAAATTATTTGTTGAAAAGAAAAGATAAAAAAGGCTTTGAACCAATTGAAATTTTGAAAAGGGATAAATGTAAAAATGTCATTTATTCGATGTTGGACCCCATTACTGAGAGAAGAATCACTTCAAAGGAGATTTTAAACAGTGAATGGGTAAGGAAAATAAATTGTTGTGTTGATTACCAACTTTATTTAAATGCCAAATAATTCTCCTCCTTTTGAGTTCTTCCCTTCTCTTTCTAAAATGTATCAACCACTTTCAAATGACCTTCACGAACACCGCTCACCTCATATACCAATTCAGCCGTTTTTTTTTCTTTTCTTTATACAGCAAGCATTATATGTAAATGTACCCAAAACAATTATAAAATACGATACGATATAGATGGTTTTATTGAGATCATAATAATAATAATTATGAACGTCTATCGACGCGATTTTCGCTTAAAGTCTGCGTTGGAACGAAAATGATTCTTCCTTTAAATTTAACAGCCTCAAGTTGGAAACTGATTGAAAATCAGTTCCCGGTGGAGCTTATAATTGATCGAACAGGTATTGGTGTTCCTGTATATGTATATGACCACATGATTTATTCTTCGGATACGTGTATCTATCTAATCTATAAACACATACGCACATAGATATCTACATACATACATATTTAGTGCTTTGTAGGTGTCAGCAGGTACAGTCAGCAGGTACAACCATACAACTAATATGTGAGATTCGGCGTTTGGCTTTCACCGCCTTTTTCTGTTTTCCTTTTTTGGAAAAAGCGTGAAAATTGCAAATTTGGGTTGAATTCAAACAGGACTATAGAAAGACGTTTTGATTGTAATCGGTTCAGTTTGGTTGTCCTTCCACCTTTTCTTCTTTTTCTTCTTCTTGTTTCAATCGTCAATATCGTCCAGCAATTTGTCAATTACTACCATTCTTTAAGACGGCTAGCTTAGATTACTTTACTTTTATATATTCAATAGTGGTTGAACATACCAATTGCTTCAGTTTTTTTTGTTTTCTCTTTCTCCTGGGTCCTCATCCAACTGTATTTCGACTCTCTAATTCCAACATACTTAAATACATACAATTATATCTGTACTATATTTTACTATATCACAACTTCAATTCTATGTCCGGGACCTTATTATTATTACTATATTCATATAAATTGAACAGATGATCAACTCTTTAATATTCAACTTTAAACGGTGCAGCCGTTTACTGAACCAAAATTACCTTTCATTTATACAGTATTTACAATACTACTACAAATTGATAATAGTTAACCTATTAAAATATCAGACTTCTTTTATATTGTATCCTTCAACTCTATTCTTCATACTTTCTTATCCATCATTATATTCACTGCTCATATCACAAAATTACTCTTTAATAAATGACAATAATAACTATATTAAATTGATAGATATCAATGGTATTGGTATCGATTCATATAACAATGATAAGAATTATAAGGTCGATTTTCAATTCAAATACTATTGGATTCAACCGAATTTAAATAACTTTGATTCTAGATTGAGTTTAGATTTAGTTGATGATACTTTCAACTCTCAAGTAATGGATAAATCTTATCTTATTGATTTATTAAACTTTCAAAATGTTTTATTGGAAGATTTAGATTTAGACTCAATTTATTTGAATTCCCCGTTCAATTATTGGAATAATAATTTAGTTGAGTTACAAAATGATAAAAATATTTTGAAAACGATTCATTCAAAGAGTCATTTAAATAATAATTATAATGTTTTCAATAATTTAGTTAAAATTGATGGTTTGATAAAAAATTCAAACTCTTTCCAAGTTTGTATTATTTATAAACCGAATGAGCAAATTGATAACAAATTGTATGAAAATTTATCAAAAATAAAAGAATCACAAAAGGGTAAATTTTTAGTTATTGATGAAATTAACCCCCGAGGTTCCAACAAAGACGAGCTATACAAAGTTAATTACCGTTATTCAAATTCAATTGAGAAATTATTGATTAAAATATTGCCAATTTTATTATTCATATATATTACTATTTCATTAACAAATATTCATTCAATCAAGTCGAGAGTTGGTTTAATGATTGCATTCGTGGTCGAAATTTCACTTTCTATATTTTCTTCAATTTCAATAATTTTATTTTTCAATAATGAACTTTTAATTTTCCAAATACCAATTCAAATAGTTTTAATGTTGATTTTCCTAATAACGATTGAAAATATGTTTAGATTATTGAATTCAATTTCCAAAACTTCTGACGAATTAAGTTTATCAATTAGATTGCTAAATTCTTTGGTTAAAACGGGCCCAGTTAGTTTGATCTTAATAATAACTACATGCATAATATTGCTCTTGGTTTCGTTAATTTTCAACAATGATTTAACTAAACAATATTGTTTATTTATAGGATTAACTTTAATATTTGATCATCTATTACATCTGAGTTATTTTTTAACGATTTTGAGCATAGATATTAGAAGATTAGAATTGGAAGATTTATTACAAAGGTCAAATAACAACAAGAAACAAGTTATAACTACAAAATCAATAAAACCGTTAGGTAATGGTTCAATTTTATCATTAACTATTTTCAACAAATTATCGCTGTCACATAACAATAAAATTTCTTATAAAAGATTTTTTGGTCAAATCCTATTGAAAATCAAACTACCATTATTTAAATCCATCAGAAACTCAATGTTTGTCGTTATAATTTGTTTATTTTTTGCTTTGAAATGGACTAATGGTCTACACATCATTGATACTATTCATTATCAAAAGAATCAAATATTGGTTAATAACTTCATTATAACGATTTTCAACTATTCAAATTTCAATTTCTTCAAAAATAAATATAATTTTGTGGATCAATTGCTAAATTTGTATTCTAAATTTAATGGTTTCGAAAACACTAAGAATGAATTTATATTCTCCATTTCAGATCCAATAATAATAACAAATTTCAACAGTCTGAAAAAAAACAGTCTGATAACTTTTGACTTAAATACGATTTATAAGTTTGATCTATATTACTTCTGCGAATTCCTCAGTTGTTTAATGTTTGTTTTGTCTTCTGCTTCAATTGCATTGAAATTCTCCCTTGATAAGGAAAGTCTATCCTCATCTTTGACTGATTCAACAAAGATCGATACTTCAACTTTAATAACAAGTGATACTGAAAGCGAATTCAATTCAAAAGACTTGGTTAACGCTCATTTCTTAGATATTGTCAAGATTGCAACATCTTCTTGTCCATTCGTTGTCTCTGTTGGTATGGATCATAAAGTTTTAGTTTGGTCTCCAATGGCAAACCCATTACCAAATGCAACTCAATTACCTATTTCTAGTAAACTATTACCAATTACCAACGTTGTTATGTCACCATCTGGTTCTTTGATCACTATATTCAGTAAATCCGGTGTTGTTAAATGTTGGTCAAGACTATCCATGTCGTGGATTTGGACGATTCAAATTTTTGAATTGGTCAACAGTGGTGTCCCAATGGAATCATTCTTCAGAACGAAAGCTTCTACTAACAATAATAGTCGGAAGAAGATGTCTTCCAAATTGACAACTAAAAAGTCAAAATTGAGTAAGGAAGTTTCGATTGACGAAGAGACAGGCTCAGCCGCTTCAACTCCTCCTCCTCCAACAACTGGTACTACCTCAGCAGCCACACCAGCAGTCACGAAAACAACCACAACTAGAAAGTTGAAATCGAGAGGTAGAACTACTTTAAACTCAGGTCCTTCGCTACTGACACGTTCATTATCAATAGATTCAACGTATGACAGATCGACTAATTTAAAACAACTATCGTTGAATAATTCAAATAAAGAATTTATAATTGTTCTGAAATCAGGCGAAGTTGTGATAGTTTCATGTGAAGATGGATCAGTTGAAAAATTCCAGCTAACAAATTTGAAAATCGTGGCTATTCAGAAATTGATTTCCCCAAGAGTTAATGATAGACTGGTCTGTATATTAGCTGATGGTTCATTAATTGTTTCAACTATTGTCAATAACAAATGGAAAGTTAGAAACGTTAAGGTCCAAAAAAATTCATATAATTCTGGTAAATCTTTAATTACGCCGGCAATTATTTCAAGAACTTCGTCAATGAATATGAAATCAATTGAAGAATTACAAAAATTCAGAACTCATCTAAAACAAAATTCACAAGTTACCTTAACAAATTCTAATTACATTGAAGATTCACCAAGATTGACTCATAATGAGCCTGAGCATGAACAAATTGATTATTCGGATGCAGTTATGATCACTATGCCTTTTGTTGGTATGATTATTAGAGCTATCAATTTGAAAGTTGAATTAATTGATGTTCAAACTGGCACCTTAGTGAAAACATTCTTTATTGGTCAATTCAAACCTAATTCGTTGAAAATTTTCTATCCAGAACCTTCACATTGTAAATTTTGTGGGTGTGCATCTATTTCATCTTTCAGTATTGTTTATAACGAACTTGATTCTGATCTATTAATATTGCATACCTTTTCAATTGATAACAAGGCCAAGAATTCAATTTGTTTGAGAGTGGAAAGAGATCCAAGAGAAACTAGATGTCTTGGTTTTGATAGTGTTAGTGAACATCAACATTGGTTAAATAATGTTGAAGGTTGGTGTGCTACTGATTTGAACATGTTGATGGGTTTAAGAAGAAAAGAAAAAGAAGATGTTATCAATGTTTCTGATAAGGCAACTGCGTACTCCAGTGCATTCAATTTATTGAGCAAGAATGGTACTGATAGATCATGTTCTTCTCTGAACAATTACAAAAAATTGAAAAAATCAAATGCTTTCATTGAATCGTATCCTAAATTGAACGATATATGGGAAGGCTGGACTATGTCTTCAACTGGTGAGATCAAGTATTTCAAGTTGCCAAACGATGAATCAAACAATAGCAATTCGAGAAATTTGCTAATTAAAAAGCTAGGACCAATAACTAAATTTGGTCACAAATCCATTGTTGTTTCATTTGGTAACATTATGAAGATATTGTATTTGGGTAATGATAAATTAATTGAAGATGAAAATGAATTGAATGGTGCTGGTAACTTAAGTTCTTCAGGGAAGGCAGATTCTAATGACAATAACTTAAGTTTTATCAATAGACATAGAAAAATGAAATTGATGAAGTATGAATTGACACATTCTACTAACTTCAATGATAACGTTGATCCAAATGCTGACAATGAAGTGTAATGTGATATTGTGCCTTTACTATTTTGTCAATTTTTTGTTCTCTGTTTTAATTTTGTATATATACATGGGTTTGAATTTATTTTATTATGCGTTTTTCCTTTTAGTTTTACTTATTGTGTGTTTCATAATTTTAAGTATCAATAATTAATTTACGTTTTGAGTTTCATTAATTAACAAACACTTGATTAAGTTGTATTTTCATCTTTTTATCCTCAATTGGGTAAACATCCATAAATAGTCGATCGACGCGGCTCTGTGTTTCTTTCCCTGATTTGTTTATGTAACAAGCTATTTTCAAAAAAAAAGACAGATTTATTCTGATTGTATTGAAAAAGCTCACTCAGGCAAAGGTATTGATACTATCATTCTCCATCATCTGCTTAACCTTAATCTCCCCCATCTCTTTGTAAGAAAACTATTTACTTATTTTGAGGCAGCATACGCTTATTTGGTAGCTCTACTTCTGTAAGGGCTTTAAATTCGGATAAATTCAGCACCCACTTAGCTAACCAAATACAATCCTCTTGTCAAGATGTCATCTATGTCAAATGCTACAGAAAGAGAAATGAAGAATCTAATTAGATTAGCATCAAGAACCTTTTATCCACATCAATGTGTTTTAATTCTTGATGCTCTGCTATTCCATTCAGTTGTATTTGAAGAAGATCTTTTGAAATTGACATGTATGCACCGTAAAGTTTTCAGATCATTTTGCAATAGATTATTGGAAGATAGATTAATGGTGGCGTTTACTCAAAAAGAAGAAGCCAATCAATTCAGAATGATCTCAAAAACTTATTATTTTATACATTGGATTGAAGCAATTGATGCAATCAAATGGAAGATTCATTCGATTGTTAAAATTGTTAAGGATGAAATCGGTCAATATAACGATCCGCAAGGTTATTCTTGTCCAACTTGTCATACTAGATATTCTTTATTGGATGCAGCTTCCTTACTGAGTGAAGATAAAATGAATTTTGAATGTGCTGTTTGCTCAGATAAACTAGTTGAAGATGATTCTGGATTAGAAGCTCAAAAGGGACAAGAAAAATTGGAAAAATTGATGACTCAATTAGAGCCGATCATTGAATCATTGAAAAGAATTGATGGTATGAGAATCGAAGATAATAACTTTGAAAGCTCGTTGATTAAAAGTATCCCTGCGACTTCGTCGTCAGCTGCGTCATACACTGTTTCTAACAGAACTTCTAAGAGTAATAGAAATAAAGAAAAGAATGGAATGTCACAATCATTACAAAATGCGGCAAGAAGATCACAAGCTACTGTTCATGTTAATATTACAGCAAATGATGAAAATGAAGCATTGGAGAAAGAATTACAAGAACAAAGAAACGAAAAAATGCAACAGAATGCATTGCCAAGCTGGCATATGGAATCTACCGTTGGTAAAGCTTCGTTAGGTAGACTGGATCAAGATGAAGATGAAGAGCTACAGATACAGGTTAAAGAAGAAGGCGTTGATGGTATATCATCTTCTGAAGGTGTTACGGTCAAATCCGAAAATGGTGAAGCTAAAACCGAAGGCGATTATAATGAAGCCAATACTGAAGTTAAAGAAGAAATAACTGATGCAGATGCTAAAACCTCAGAAGATGCTGTATCGGCACTATCAAGTCGTTATACATCAGCAGGTTTACCGGCTTCCTCTAACAGTGAATCTTCAGAAGAAATAGATGCATTGACTGCTTATTATGCTCAGTTAAGAGCGAGACAAGCTCAAGAAGAAGAGGAGGAGGAAGAAGAAGAGGATGAGGAGATCGATGATCTAGATGAAGATGATATCGATGAAGATGCTTTCAACGATGATATGGGAGATGAAGTTGATACTTCGTTCAAAACTGAACAGATAGTTGAAGAAGATGGTAACAGTAGTACACCTGCCACTACTGATGCTGCCAGTACTACTGTCACTTCATCCGGTGCTGATTTCAACGACTTTGATATTGATGAGATTGACGAGGATATGTTTGAAGATATCGAAAGTGATGCTGAATAAAATTTAAGGGTAATGAAAATGTCCATTTCAAGATTTGGTCGTTGTATATGACTTACAAAAGTATTTCTTGTTAATTAATTGATATTTAATGTTCATAAAAAATCGTTTTTTCGCAAATATATCCAAAGTGACAAGATAAGCATAAATTAGTATTATCACTAATTGTTCCTTGTAATACGCAATTTTTCTTGAAATAAGTTAACTAGCCAAGGTGCAATTTCTCCTTAATAACGGCTAAAAGGTTGGTAACTTTTTCCATTTTTTTTTTTTTTGAGGTTTGATTTGTCCCTTGGGAGAAAAAAAACGACAGTGGCAGATAGTTTATTATTATTGCAGCAAGTAAATGAGGTTCATGAGTTATTTCTCTATACTAAACTTAAAGAAACTAGCATAATTGAATAAATAGCTCTGACGAAAAGTGTACAGTTTAATCCCCGATAAGAAATAAAAATTCCCAAATGAGTGCATCTCAAATTTTTTATCTTCGAAACATTGAAAAATTTCATTCTGACCTTCACCGTTTTCAATTTATATTTACTCAAGTGATTCTTCAATTCTGATCACGAACATCTAATAATCATCCACAAGTAATACACTTCCATATAATAAGGTCTAAATCAAGTCATGTCTAAACCAGAATCATCGTCATCGACTACGATAACTCCTCCAAAACCTGACCCAATGAAGTCTTTCATCGCTGGTGGTGTTGCTGGTGCAGTGGAAGGTGTTGTCACATATCCATTCGAATTTGCAAAGACTAGGTTACAACTAGTTGATAAATCAGCTAAGATGTCCCGTAACCCACTTGTCTTAATTTACACCGTTGCCAAAACCCAAGGAATATCCTCATTATATGTTGGTTGTCCAGCTTTCGTTGTTGGAAACACTGCCAAAGCATCTGTTAGATTCCTTGGTTTTGATGCCATTAAGAAGATGCTAGCTGATAAAAACGGTAAGTTGTCTGGTCCTAGAGGTGTTTTAGCTGGTTTAGGCGCAGGATTATTAGAATCTTTTGTTGCTGTGACGCCTGCTGAAGCCATCAAAACTGCCAAGATCGATGATAAACAAGCTGTTAAGCCAAAATACCAATCTGGAATGGGTACCTTCAGACTAATCAAGGACCTTGGATTCAAAGGTTTGTACGCCGGTTTGCTACCAGTGGCTATGAGACAAGGTGCCAACTCTGCGGTGAGGTTAGGGTCTTATAACCAAATTAAAGGTATTTTACAACAAGCTTCAGGAACACCAACAAATGAGCCATTATCGTCCAAGTTGACATTCATGCTGGGCGCTTTTGCCGGTGTCATTACTGTCTATACAACTATGCCGATTGACACAGTCAAGACTAGAATGCAAGCATTAGATGCTGATAAACAATATAAGAATACATTGGATTGTTTTGGGAAAATTTTCAGAGAAGAAGGATTGATGACTTTCTGGAAGGGAGCTACACCGAGACTAGGAAGATTGATCTTGTCGGGTGGTATTGTGTTCACCATCTATGAAAAGATGTTGGTATTGATGGCTTAGCCTTGATCTATTGATGTCATTTTGTTTATAAAAGTTTTCGTGCCCTTCCCATGGGACTAGCATATGTGTTTTTTTCTTAGTTGGATTACGTTGAGAAAGTTTAATATATGGCAATAACATTAATTATATGAAAAGAAAGTATAAATACAGAAATATATAACTAAATAAATAAATAATCACAATGAATTCTATGAAAGAAAAGAAGAGTCATAGTAGAACAACTAAGCGTACCCATTCGCAAACTAAAAAATAAATAAAAAACCATAATTCAAAATGAAACAAAAGATAAGAGAAGTAGAGTAGAATATGAAATAAAAATGAAAATAAAAAAAAAACTATATCATTAATAAATAGTGATTATATATAGATAACCTAATTTTCAGGTGTTGGTTCACTTTGAACACTAACAGGGTTCAGAATTGCTCTTTCGGCTCGCTTGGCCTTGAAATAATCAATAAAAGCTTTAATGACGATGAATATGCCAACAGCTAATAAGCCGTATGCAAAGATAGGATTGTTCGCTAGCGAAGAATCAGACCCACTATTATGACCGGTACTGGATACAGCATCAGTATCAACACCTCCCAAAGAAGGTAAACTAGACGAGTAACCATCAATGGACCCATCCAAGGTTTTTCCTGTGCTAACATCAATAGAATTTGGGTTAAATGGTTCCAACTTTTCCTCTCCATTTCCAGCATCGTCATCAAAGGAAACGGGAATAGTGTAGTAACCGAAACTGATCAAAGTGACACCCAAACCCGCTTGTGATCCATTCTTTGCAGCATGAGAAGTGTGTAATAAATAAGTGATAACAAATCCGACAAATTGAAAAGAAATAGACACCATCATGTTCCAAATAAAGTTGATAATGTTTCCAACTGGTAAGCCATCAACAAAAATTTCGTCTTCATAACCGGCCATGATTGTGGCTTCCCAGTATGGAGGAGTGGGGTCATTGGCAGCTTCTTCGTATGTTGGTAACGCAGTACTAGTTGTTGGATCTTCATGATGAACGGAGGGTTTAGCAGATAAATTACTGAAAACTCCATCTAGGCCCCATCCCATACTTGGACGGTTTGAATTATTTATTGGTGGTCCTGGTGGGTTTAGTGAATTGTAACGGTTATCTCTGTTAAAAAATCTTAATAGTGGAGCGTTCATTACAGTGTAAACGACGTTGTTTCTAGCTCTTTGCAGGATTGTATGGTTGGGTATATTGAAGCCACCATTGGAAGGTTCGCCGGTGTCATTCTGAGTATGTGACTGCTGTTGCTGCTGTTGTTGCTCTTGATCTTGTTGCCGTTCTTGTCGTTGTTGTTGGTCGAGTAGTCGGTTATCGGAGGAGCCTTCTAATTGAGTCAACCGGTATGAATCTAGTGTCTGTGTGTTTTCGTGGAAACTATGATCATCATGGTCCATTGGGTTTAATAAACGTTGTGTTGCCTCATCAGTAAGATTTGAAATCAAACTGGTATTATTATTTAGAATTATATTGGAGAGTTCAATGCCGGGTTGATCCGAATTAGAAACAGAATTAAGGGAATTGTTTATTCTTTGGTATGATGACATATTTTTCTCTATGTAAGCGGGAATCGAAGTTATAAGTACTTGGAAGTAAAAGCTGAATATACGTGAAAATCAAGTTGAAACAATAATTAAATTTAGATGTATGTGTTATATCTTGAGTGAATATGAATCTCGTGTGTATTTAGATAAAGACAAGTTGAATATTTAAACTATGCAGATATATTATTGACAACGATTGTTCAAAGGAGAAAAACTTAGACAATTGACGTTGTATGTAGGGGGTTCGTAGGTTTATTAAACACAGGAACTGGAGTTGTGATCCTATTCCGTAGTCTATATGCTGGTTTATTCGATTGTGCAAAACCACCAACACTTGCCTTCAACCCCAAACAGGCTGTTAAACGAAGTTGATCTCTTGGTTAATATTGGCAATTTTCCGAATTCGCCGCCAAAAACAAAAAAAGTACAAAATATTATGTAAGCAAAATATACGCCCCGTTCGAAAAGAGGGTGTTGATAACCTTCACCTCTTAATAAAACAAAATACAACGATATATACGATATATTATAGTTATCTAGTACACACGAAAATACACAAAGAAGCTTTCACTTCAACTTAATACGAACAATAAATGAGCCAGCTCTATCATAAGAATAACTCACTTTACTTCCACTACCACCAACAACAGGTGTCATACCTTTGCTACTTCCAACCATTTCCAGATCGTCACTTTCGTCACCCTCATCCAACAGATCCTTCTTCAACTCCATCATTTGTATTTGTTCCAACTTCATTTCTTCTTGTCTTTTGATCAAATTGATTCTCTCTTGTTCTTTGAATTCTTCCAATGCTTTCATTTGCTTCTTTGGAATCTCAACTTGTAAAGGTGTATCGAAAAATCCATCGATATTTGGGCCTAAATTGACACCACCAGGTAAAACCGTCGACGGCACAGGAGTGCGGAAAGTCTTTGGTAAGTCGTGCAAATCAGGTAAAACAACACCACCCCTTCTGCCAACTCTAGTTTGGCCTCTTTTCTTACGTCTGGACTCACGTTCACGTTCTTTAGTCAATCGTTCGATTGTATCAAATGAGATTTCCTGTAACAGTGGGGTGTAGTCGGTTAGTAAATATCTTGGACGAATAACATTACTTGAATCTAAAGCCGGACGTAAAAATTCTCTTAATTCGTCACCAGTGATAGTGGATCCATCAAATCTATAACCAATCAAGTACAAAGATTTGATGTAAATTTGGGATTGTTCTCTAATAGCATGGGCAATAGCCGTGACGAATTCTCCAGGTAGTGACATTTCGTCGGCTAATATTTGCGCAAATTCTTCAGGATCATTTTCAGGGTTTGTTAAATCCCAGTCGAATCTATCGGTTAATTGATTGTTGCCAATGGTAATGTCTAACATAATTGGAAATCTTAAATCTGTAATTTTAGTGTCATTCTTTGGGTAAACCATTGGGTGGTAATCGTTGATTTGCTCCTTGATACTGCTTAAGATTTTATCCATATTCATTGTTTGATTTGGAGAAAACTTATAATCTTCCATCAGTATAGCAACAAATCTCTCCAAAGGGCAAGTGGATTCGTTAATGTTCCATAGGAAAGTATCGTTCAGTTTGAAAGAATCCTTATCAATATCAAATTCTAATCTTATTGGAACCAGTTCTTCTGGTTTCTTAGCTTGCTGTTCAAATTGATCAGGCTTGATATATTGATCAGCCAGTCTGGAGTGCTTCTTACGGTCTTTCGGTAAAACAACATGTGGTGCACCTGCAGTTAAGCCATTACCATAACCAGCATAACCGTCACCCCATAAACTTTCAGTGTTTTTGTTAGCTTCGATTAAACTGAGGGCTTTCAATCGACTATCTCTAACACCTTGATAGTACTTCACATCACGCATTACTCTTTCAATTAAATCAGCATCAAATGGTCTGTTTTGTTCTTTTTGTTTTCTCTTGATGAAGTCAAGATCTCTATCAATCATTTGTTCATAAACTAATGTAGAGGTTGGAACCGGTTTACCTTCATTCCGTAAACTTTTAGACCAGAAATTGATGTCGGAAACTTTCTCCGGTTGCGGGACAATTGGAGGAGGTGGTGGTTTATTCACCGCCGGTTGTTGCTGTTGTGAAGCAGGCATTGTTTGATGCTGTTGTTGCAGTTGGGGCAGTAACCCATTATTTGGAGGCATTGGCATTGGAATTTGTTGGACAGGCATTTGTTGTTGAGGAATTGGACCGTTGTTTTGTTGTCTCATTGGAGGTGAGACTACGCCAGGACCCATTTGGGGAGGTAGAGTAGCTGAGGGCATAATAGGAGTTGGGCGTTTAGTTGGTGGACCTTGCGGAGTTAATGGATCCTTGACAGAGCTTCTCTTTCTCGGTCTTTTGGCCTGAGTTTGAGGAATTGGAAGTTGTTTTTTGAGTTGATGTTGATGTTGCTGTTGTTGTGGTTGTTGTTGAGCACCGGGCATTGGAATTTGGCTTTGCATCTGTTGACTTTGGGGAGCCATCATCGGCTGATGTTGCTGCTGTTGCAAGTTAAGTTGCATTATACTCGTAGGTTGAGGGTGCATACCTTGTGGCTGTTGTGGTTGTGGCGGTTGGCCTTGAGCTTGGGATCTAGACATTGCCTGTTGCTGTTGTTGTTGTAATGCAGCCTTCCGTTGCTGTTCATACTGTTGTAAAAAAACCTGTAGCTGGGGGTTCTTCATTATGACAGCATTTCTCTGTTGTGGGTCCATTCTCATTAAACTCTGAATGATTTGTTGTGGAGTCATCTGAGGTGGGCCTTGGTTTGGCGGCGGTGGGGATTGCTGTTGTTGTCTGTTAAACATTTTCCGTTCAAGTGGCAATTTAAAAATCCAGTGATATATAAAACGTGTTATGAGTCACCAATAAGTAAACCAGCACTTCGGGGTTATTAAATAAAGTAGAGACAGTAAAAGCACTAGCAAGTGAAAACGCTGTCCAGATAACAAAGCTACCTGCAGCGTTCAATTCTGTTCCTCTCCAAATTTCAATTTTCAAACTCTTCCAAACACGGAAAAAGTCTATCTGCCATTTATTTCACGTGCAAAAAGAATATCCATTTTGGTCAGATAGTGAGGAAAGATATAGCTTTATAATTATAATAGGTTATGAATCTGGGCTTTTCGGTTCTTTATTCTCAAACCTCCAACTGAACTACGAACAACAGTTTTCCAATAGGCTATTAAATTCATGAGATATTGAAAACCTGAAAAATAATCATGATCAGGACTGTTGTTAGGCTTTCAGAAATAAAGGGCTTAATGAGTCCAATAAAGTCACTATTAAATGGAACCAATACTAAGAATGCTATCAAAGCTTCATCCAGAAGTTCAATATTGAACACCAAAAATAAACCAGATAGTACAGATAGTGTACTATCGAAAGATGTTTTTATGCATTTGTTGGAGAAACCAACAACAGCAAATCATAGCGTAGAGATCGATCTCAAGGTGAAGTCTCTAGAGCAATTTAAACATCTTGAAGAGAATCGAATCAATACATTGGCCAAACAACTTGATTATATATTAGAAAACTTGGGTTCGAAGTCACTACAATACCCAGATAAGGGCAAAACTGTGTTGATTAGTAAGTTGTTGGATATGACACCCGATCAAATCAAAATACAAATACGGCATACAAAAGATCAAGATCAGCTAATGATAATTTTATCTCATTTGATTTTTAAAAATGAACTGAATTTGAACTATTTAACACCTATTATGATGAAATTAGACTTGGCAAAATTAGTCTATGTTGATCAAAAACTATCAAAAGATCGACGTATATTAAATGGATCCGATGATCCAATCGTTGTTATCAAAGCAATGGTTGCACTTGCATCACGTTATAGAATGTTAGGGAGCCACCCTATAGCGAACTCAATCATTGAACAACATTTAACTACTAGTTGGTTACCTGCTATTTCTTTAAATTTGTTAACTGATTCCAATTACTATAGAAATATAATCAATTTGGTCAATAGGTATACCGATGAATCCTTAATGGAAGAATATGTGATCGACACAAGGTCGTATAAGTTTGCTTATATCTTTTGGGAACAACATCCATTGAGGTCGAACATCAAGGAATTCTTGGAAAAAAGTGCAACCACAGCAAATGAAGACTCGCTTTCCATCTACGAGCAACTCATTATCAAGTTTTTCACAAACCCTTTGATTTCATCTTCAAAAGAAAGTTTAATCGAGCTTAGAGGGATTTCAATCAATTCACGTTTAGCTTCAAAGAAGACCATAAAATTGAATAGATTTATTGGATCTTTAGAAGTTTTTTTGAATGGTGTTAGAGACCGTTGTCACTATGAAAATGGATCAGGTACTAGTGATCCCTACTTTGATAGTCTAATTCAAGACTTCACAAATTTCAAAGATGTCGTTATGAGGGAAGAAAATCATCGTATAAAGTCTCAGAATGCCCATGATGCTCACTGGGATGCAAATTTTGAACTTTTCAAGAACTAGCTTTGACTTTTAAGGTATATCAAGGGCTTTTTTTTCTTCCCTTTGGTTATTATTCAATAAACAGAAGTAAATATGGTTTTAATGTTATGATTTATGATTTAAATTATTTGTCTAAATATTCTGGGCATCTTCGATCTCCAGCTGTATGATAACTAACAGAAACGTAAATATAAATCTTATTAAAAATACGCAAGTCGACGTATATTAGTTACAATCAGAAGTAACAATAAGGCCAAGGCAGACAAAAAAGAAAAAGAAAAAGAAAAAAAAAGTAAAAAGCATGAATCTATAAATAAAAGAGGCATATCATCCAAAAAGATTCTTGAGAATAAATGAATGAGGTTAAAAGCGAGAAGAAAGAATTAGAAGTCAGCGAATAAATAACCGAATTCATCCACGGACGTAGTATTACCATAATCGTAATTCTCTTCTGGATATATTTCAAATTGAGAACTATCACCAACACCACTTGGAATATTAGGTTCGTAAGGGGTTTCAATATTCCCTTGTAATAAATTATCCCAAACAACTTCTTTGAACCATTCTTGATTTTTAATGTCATCCACACCGTTTTGTAAGTTTCCTAATCTGAAAGTAACATCTTTAGTGATTAGCCCACTTAAAATTGAAACGGCATCATTTTGGAAAGAACCAGGGAATTTTAGATCACATCTAGTGATATTTTCATATGTTTTCATCGGGGAAGGATCGTAAAATGGAGTAGTACCAGCAAGCATTTCATAGATTAAAATACCAAAAGACCACCAATCGACAGCTTTATTATAGGGCTGAACAGCAATAACTTCTGGTGCAATATAATCTGGGGTACCACATAGAGTATAGGTTTTTGTTTCAACTTCTTTTGCAAAACCAAAATCGGTCAATTTGATGTGACCTGATCTTGCCAATAAAATATTTTCAGGTTTTAAATCTCTATAAACGATGTTCTTTGAATGTAAATAATCCAAGGCAAGTAAAACTTCAGCACCATAAAATTTTGCCACTTGATTAGGGAAGGTTTTCGATTTTCTCAATAACGAAAATAGTTCCCCACCTTCAATGTAATCCATAATCATAAAAATAGATTTTGAATCTTGGAACGTTCCCCACATACGGGTAATAAACGGATGTTGTAAAACTGATAAAATTCTACGTTCATCATTTGTATGTTCAATTTGTTTAGCTTTAACAACTTGTCTTTTACGGAAAACTTTCATGGCATAAAATCTTCCATTATGGATTGATCTGACGAGGTGAACTCTACCAAAAGACCCTGTGCCCAAAGTACGAATTAATTGGAAATCTTTCAATGAATATTTTCCTTTCGTCACCCTTTGAGGAAGCTTAGAGAGCAGTAGTTGTTGTTGATGATGACTACTTGGGGTAATCTTTTCATTATTTGAATTGGATTGTTCAATCTCTTGTGGTTTAACCTGTTGTAGCTGCTGCTGTTGTTGTTGAGAAAACTGCTGGGGCTGTTGTTGTTGTTGTTGTTGTTGTTGTTGTTGTTGTTGTTGTTGTTGTTGTGTGACTTGGGCGTGGGACTGCGATTGGTTGCCGCTCGTACCTTGAGCTAATGGAGAAGACAGAGTTGGGATCATATGTTGTTGTGGTTGTTGTTGAAGATGAGACTTTTGAGCGTAGTTTCTGTTATAGTCTAGTTGCTGTTTTTCGTATTGCTGCTGTATCGATAGATAACTTTGATCTTGTGGTTGTTTTTGCTGCTCAAAACAGGAAGAAGAGCTTGATGGAAACGATTCGTAGTCGTTTGGATACTGATTATTATTATTAGACTCTGGGAGATTAGAGCTATCACTCATTGCTTTTGATCGAAGTTAAAATGGATGGTGGCAGCAAATATTCTATATCTATATATTTAACTACCTATATGTAATAAATAAATTGAAAAAAAAGTGTTTCTTTTTTTGGACTGTTTAATGTGTATGCCGCTGTGTATAGCAGTGTCTTTTGTTATATTACTTGTCTTGTTTATCAATGAGGATATTTTTAACCTCTTAAAGAGTATAGGGACGATAAGGGTTTGTTTACGGATTATATTGAGTATATAGAGAAGATAAAAGTAGAATGGTATTATTATCACAGTAATCAAAAAATTAGCATATGTAGATGTATAGCGAAACATAAAATATTCAACGGTAAAAAATTGGCTGGTGTATTGTCAAATGTTGAAGATTAGGTAGGTACAAACGCTATTATGCCACTAAGAAATCCAAATTCAAACTTTGATGGCTGGGAAAAATTTTCAGACGGATAACAAAACGGCGCATTGATTGGGGACAAGGGCAAGAGAGAATACGGCTGGAAAAAGAAAAGGGAGAGTGGGCCCCTTTTCTTCACTGAAGGAAGTAAGGGAGGAGAGATACTAAGATACTTAAGTAGTCTAGGCCGTATGACACTGCACATATATATATACTTCGATACAGATACGACGCACCTTCAATTATAAAATATGCCAAAAATGCACAGCATTGCACAGCACTTTAATTTATCGAATGAATATATATATATATCCACCCATCCGTCAACCGTGTAAAATATTGGGGTTAATCTATGTAATAAAAACGGAAGAGGTTTATTGGGTGGATGAATAATAAAATAGGGGCATTCACGAGCAATTAAACCTACAAGCTTAAATGTCTCAACCAAACCATATAAACACACTATAAACTATGGCAAGATAAACTCGACTCTCACCAGGAAAACAAATTGGCAACGGTGAAACTGCGGCCGTGCCTGTTGCAGCTGCTGCATGCTGCTGCAGAGCAGACGGAACTAAAATTTGATTAATGAGACGGACACCTCAAAGGATTTCGAGCGTGTCCCGTTTCCTGCCTCGATCCATCCATAATAAATCATTAACTGAATTGATCAACTATTATTCTACCAATAGAAGAGTAAAAAATAATCTCCGAGACGGGGAATTGAACCCCGGTCTCCCGCGTGACAAGCGAGAATTCTAACCACTAAACTATCTTGGAAGTTACATGTTTTATAATGAATCGGGCAAGCTTTCGTTTTAATCGTTTATAAGTGATATTCTTCTTATAATTTGGAACTTGATATTT
>JAHDIT010000084.1:0-64172 GCA_019232045.1 Ogataea degrootiae
ATTTCCTCTAATGAATTTGACATGATGATAATTGATGAAATCAAAACTAACCAGTTTCAACAGCTGTAATAACTTGGTCGTACTATTCGCCTTATTTATTTTTAGGGATTCTTTTCGACCTTAATAGTTAATATTTTATTGCTTCCTTCTGTATTACTTGTTCTTCCGCTTTTCCAAAGATTTGAGCTCTCTATTCAAGGGAAAAGTTCCAACTATTTATAATAAAATATGGTAAAAGATAAACTGAACTTCATTGACAACTAACTACATAGCAATGAGATTATGAGAAAAATCTCAGAAAAGAATTTTCTAGAAGCAGAAAGAGGGGCTAAAATCGATTTACCACTTTGAGGTGCTCGCCGTCGGATCCCTTATAAAAGCTGAGACGGTTGGATAGTCATATAAAACTGATTGAAATAAAAAGTTAATATTTTATTTGATCATCTTTCTATCTAATTGATAGAAAGGGGATTTAAATAGAAATATGGAAATACCCAAGGATTTATAATAATTCAAAAGAGGAGTGATTCAAAAGTGGAGTAAAAAGGCTGTGAAATAGGGTAAAACGGATGAAAGGGACGAAAGGGATAAAAAGATTGAAAAAGATAACTAAGTAATAATAAATAGGTAATAAGATGTCTTCTTCGGAAGAACATGTAAGGTATCTATCCTACATTCTCATCCTTACTATACTTGACTGATTGCTTTCAGGCTTTAATACTTATCTCCTATCTTTTGTTTCATCTTTTATCTTTTGAATTGTTTCTCTTTATTTTTATAATATATATTCTGTGTATTTCCCATATTTCTGTTTAGATCCCTTTCCTATCGATTAGATAGAAAGGACATCAAATAGAATATCAACTTTTTGTTCTATCAGTTTCAAATAATTATTGAACCTGCACAAAACAACAAAATGGGCGTGTGGCGTAGTTGGTAGCGCGCTCGCTTAGCATGCGAGAGGTCTCCGGTTCGACTCCGGACTCGTCCATTTTTTTTGAATATTGTATTTATCCTTATTGTTTGCTATAAATCAACCTGACTGAATTACAGGTTATAGATAAGTATTTGTTCCTTTTTTATTGAAAAGTTGCTGGATGGTGTTATAATCATTATCTAGATCTAGTATTGAGTAGTTGCGAATCAAACCTTCAGTCCCTTCTTCCTTGTACAAGTATATCAATTTACAACTCCAAGCTTTCCATCTTTTCTCTTTTTTTCACTATGTCGTGTTCCCTCCCAATTTTTATGCAAGACATACAACATGAATTATATGGGCTTTTACAATCTGATGAGATATAATTAAGTTCATCACCAGTGCATCACTTTCGTCAAAAAGAGCTTAGTTTCTCCGTCCTTTTCTTGATTAACATACCACTCAAGTCCATTCATAATACCAAGAAGGTATTGCTTGAAAGGAAAAGTCACCCTAAATCTCAGTCGAGAAGGATCCTTAGAAGATGTCAGAGAACAATTCAAGTAATTTTCACAATGGGAATCCACCCGATAGGCCACACATAAAACTACCTTCTTTGGCCACTTTGACAGGAGGAATGCAGTTACCTGCATTATCAACTCCACATCAAATACCATTAGCTAATAACAGCGATTCAACAACGAGAACATTCCGAAACTTATCATCTATTCCTTCCTTTTCGACCAGGTTTGGAGATTCCAGAACTGAACATACAGGACCCATGGAATGGAAACAAGCTTCAGTTCCGGTACCAACACCAGCAACAACACCAAACAATGTTTCAGCACCACAACTAGCGCCTGCTTCATTTTCAGCGATGAATCCAAACCAACATTATAATCAAGATGTCTCACCTACGTTTACTCCTGTTCAAGCTCATTTTTCAATGCCTTCACTATCCAACAGCTTACATGGTCCACATGGTCCTCCTCCTCTTCATGGGCAACAGGGAACTGGCCCTCATATGCTACCACCCCAGTTCCTTCACTCACATCGCTACCCTTATGAAAATGTTCAACAGCAGCAACAACAACAGCTAATGCAACAGCCGCAACGTCCATTAGTGCCAACGCAAGTTTCCCAACGACAGCAACAGCAACCACAGTCACAGCCACAACCACCAAGACCAGGTCTCCAACAGCATCAGTCTTTTGATGGCCGCCTTGAGCAAAAACATCAAGCACAACCACCATACCACCATTCCCATCATAATCAACCACCGCCACAACAACAAGCATATCCACCAGGCCTGCATTTACCTCCACAACAGCGGCAACAACCGTCACTTACACACCAGCAGCTACCACCACCTCTGCCTCCATCAATGCATCAGGAATCCAGCCCACTCTCTAGCTTATTGAATCGTGAAGTGCCGACTTCATTCTCCTACAACGATAATTCTACTAATGGTACAAATATCAGAACAAGTCAAGATCAAACAGTTGAAAGAAACGTATCTGAAAGCACATCGATCATGAGCAGTACTCCAGCTTATATTGATACCCCTACCGATGAAAAATCATTTATACACGAACCTATCAATCAGAACCAGAGGTTACCCCCGCAATCAGCTCGTTCAAAGGCCAACGAGACCGTCAATGGTGAGACCAGAAAAAGTGAACTACAATATAGAAACAACCAGTTATCTGAACACAATGATTTCCAAACTAATCCGCAATCTGAATTGAACGACAACACAGACGAACGTGACGACGAGCAACAACATTCTGATATGTATGAAGACTACCATCAAAGTTCAAGCAGTGATCAAGGGGCTGATCAAGATGGCAATAAATCATTAAATTTCAATCCTCTGCTCAAGAGAAGAATTCCAAAAGGTGTCAACAAGAGTAAGTTTATTCAATATCAAAGTTTTGCTACACCAGACGAGAAAAAGACAAATGATACTAGATATATTGAAATCCCTACACATAACTCCCAAAAAAAGAAAGTCTATGTGGTCGGAGCCCCAAAAACTTCAAGATTTTACAGATATACTACAGCCGAAACACCAAGACAAGCTTTTGAAAAGCCACCAGCTAAGAGTATGTCGTCAATAACTCATCACTACAATCCATTCATGTATCCTCAGAATAAAAACAGAGTCAATCCACATCCTGATTTAGTCAGCACTAGATCTAGTGGCTACAAGGCCAATGACGATACACCAAGTGAGGTTCCACCAATTCCAATCATCACACCAACAGTCGAGGAATTTAATGATCCAATAGCTTTGATAGAGTCGTTGACTTCGCTAGGTGAGAAATATGGTGCAGTGAAGATTGTTGCCCCAAAAGCTCTTACACATAGATTTGCATCTAATTTGGAATCACTTTGGTTCAAAACGAGAAGACAGCTATGGAACTCTGACGTTAATGATTTGAATGCTAGGTACGTATTCCACAAAAACTTATTACGTGCTGGAATGGAGAACAATGTTTCTGTTTCAAGACTACCTTGTATTGATAAGAGAATCATTGATTTGTACAGACTACAAAAATCTGTTCATTTGAGAGGTGGCTATGAAAATTGCTGTCGGGAAAAGCTATGGGCACAAGTTGGTAGAGAATTAGGGTTTTACGGTAAGATCACCAGTTCGTTATCATCATCTATCAAATCAGCATATCAACGATACGTTCTTCCACTTGATCTAAATTACGAACAAGAAGTTGGATTTACTTATGAAGATCACATCCAGCCAATCAAACGTCAAAAGCTGGACGATGGATTCTCGTACTTACCGAGAATAATTGGATCATCAACGGAATTCAAACGTAACCGTGAATTGTTGGTGAAGTCTGGGTTTGACCCGTATTTTGATCAGGCAACAACCCAAAGAAAGGGAATCACGGTCAATGATGAATCTACTATTCCAAATTATGATTTCTATAGTTGGCATGCTGATGACAGTACTGATGACTGTTCGTTGTTTGAAACAAGAATTTCATCTTTGTACAACCTTAAACAATTTAATGACAAGAGTAGGGCATTCAAAGAACAAGTTTTTAGAAGAATGGGTAATCCAGACGGTGTCAAGTTAGAAGACCAAGCCATTGAAAAGAAATTTTGGGAGATTTTGTCGGATCCTAAATCTGTACTTGAAACTGAAATTGCCGTTAAAGTTCCAACAAGTGTTCACGAGTCAGGATTCTATACCAAACCTAATGTTAGATCTTCTTCTGAGTTTTTGAGCCCTTGGAATATACACAATATACCTATCTGTGACAATTCATTGCTTCAATATTTATCGGAAGATGCCGACTCGATTTTGAGACCATCATTGACTTTTGGTATGTTTTTCAGTTCTCAATCATGGAACCTGGAAGATCATTTATTATATTCTGCTGACTTCCAACATCTGGGCAATAAGAAACTTTGGTATTTCATTCCACCCAAATTTCAAAAGAAATACGAAGAAGTCTTGCAGGATTTCGTTAAAAGAAAAGAAGAACAAGACAGTGATGTTGATAGCCACTTCGTCACATTCAATAATTTGGTTTCAAACTCTGATGCTTATACTGTTACTTTGGAGAATAGAGTTATAAGTGATCCAATGGCTCCAAGAAGAGAACCTAAAAATGCCAAGTTCAAAGGATTCGTTTCTACTGAAAAACCATCGCACTTCAACGAAGAAATCTTCATATCCCCAAAGTACTTGAAAAAGTGTGGTATTGACGTATATGGCACATATCAAGAACCAGGTGAATATATTATCAAGTTCCCAAAATCTTACAGTTCAAATGTTTCACTAGGTACCACTGTAAACGAAACTGTTAATTTTGCTACTGAATCTTGGTTGAAATTTGCTAGTCAAGCTACCGGATGGTTAGCCAAACAGCAAATTGTTCCTAAATTTTCTACTTTCAAATTACTGATCAATGTTGCAAATAACTGTGATAATAGAGATACTATTATGGCCTTGGAACCTATTTTAGAAACAATGATCAATGAAGAGTTACACTTGCGTGATGCGATTAGAAACATATCTTCGGTGAAAGAAACCAACATTTCAAGTACGGATTTGAAGACTTCTATCACTGATGCAGATCTTGTTGATACATATCCCTCTTATATTGTTCTAAGTGATAAGGATCAAGATTATAGCAAATTCACAATGTCCTTGAAATATTTCTTGAATAACTATAATCCAGATATTTATGACTTCAAGATTGAGCTAATTACTGTGTTATCAGATGAGTCATTAAAGAACTCCAAAAAGTTAGTCAAGATGAAGTTGTTGACTGGTGAAAAGTGGTTAGAGAAGTATGAAGCGGTTATTGATGGATACGATAAACCACCCACTAAGCTGGTGAAGCCATTGCTAGTTGAAGGAGAACAAATTTTCCGTAAAAAAAATCAGAAACCAGCTAGTACAACTGAATTGAGAGCTCTAGAGTTTTTTGACAACTTGAAGAAGAACGTCCAACTTACTGATGATTGGGTTTCCAGAGCAAGCAAGTTTTTACAAGCCAAAGTTTCGACTAGAATGAGACAAAGAAGAACTGCCGATATTCAAGTTAAGGATTCTAATAAGGACAAACTGAATGACATTGAAGAGTTAGACCAACTATTGAAAGAAATTCCACATTTACCTGTTTCAACACCAGAGATGGATCAGTTGATTGAGTTTGCCAATGAACTTATGAGATTTAATGATTCAGTGAGTACTCTTCTAAGTGATGATAGTTCTCCTGATAACGATACTGTTGTTAGCTTACATTTGTTAGGTGAATCTTTCGGTGTTAAATTGAACTCATTCTTGATTCTTGATAGGATCTTAAAGAGAAACAATTGGTTAAAGAAAGTTTCTGATATCAACTATGGCACGTCTACGGAAGAAATCAAGTCATTGATAGATGAAAGTGAATTTGTTGCGTCATCTGACGATACTGAACAAGTTGCACAATTAACGGATCTTTATAACAAGGCGATTGCTGCTAACAATGACTTGGAATGGCTTGTTCATAGAACTCCATTGAATATTTTAGAGATTCAATCGTTATATGAAAAGTACGAATCGCTACCAATTAAAAATGAATTACGAAATGTTGTTTTAAGCCTGATTCGTGAATACGAAATCACTTTGAATCATATAGAACCTCTATGTGTTGCTATTGAGAAGAAGAGAAAATTAAAGAGCAAATATGAAGACGAAACTTTGAGTCAAATAGATGTCGCTACTCAATTTTTTGCACTGACTTCAAACATCAGCCAACAGAATCTCTCTGAAATCATTGAAAAATCGTCAAAGTTTTCAAATCTCGGTCCGAGGGTTGATCAATTCAAAGGAATTTTAAAGTCAATTGATTCATGGTACGAGCAGCTATATTCTACTTTCAAAGAGTTACCACCTGCAAAGAAATTGAAGAGTTACTTCGAAGGATTGCTAGAATCAAACGAATTGATATTTGGCGAAGAGCCTGATAGCGCCAACTACTGCGTTTGTAGATTAACTCATGAGAATGGTATTATGATTGAATGTGAATCATGTGAACAATGGTTCCATTTCAATTGTATCGGTTTGCAGGAGGACGATGAAAATGATAACAACATCAACGGTTACTTATGTCCGATCTGCGACCTGAAAGAAAAATTTAAAACTACTACTTATCAAAACAATTTAGTGGGAAAGAAGCCTACTTATAAAGCCTTAATTGAGTTTATATTATCTTCTGCTTCAACTCTAGTTATCCTACCCCCTGAATTTGAATATTTGTTGCAAATTGCTAAATCTTGTTACTTGTTCAAACTGAGTCTATCTGAGTTGAAGTATGACGATGATGGTGAATTGATTGAGGATGATCTTGATATGTTACGCTACGTTTCACGTAAATTGGAAGGTTCTAAGGTGAATTTTGAAGATGAGAGGGTGATAATTAAGAATAGACTACGCGAACTGCTATCTAAAGTTGAACCAAAACCAACTAATAAAATCATTGAAGATACTGAAGTTACTAAAGAAGCTAAACTACTAGATACAGGAGTTAGCGGAAAAGTTGAGCGATTGGACTCCCAAGTTACTGAAGAATCTAAACAATTAGATGATGAAGCCACTAGGGAAATTAAGCCATTAAATCCAGAAGTCGCTGAAGAAACTAAGAAACTGGACTCCGAAGTTAACGAAGGAGCTAATGAAGGATATAACAAAGATGACTTTGAAGATGAATCTGATAAAACGGTTGAAGAGGTGAACCCCGACGAGCCAATTGTCAAAATTGAAGTTCCATTGATTGGCCAGGAACCCGCCGCCGAACCTGAGCCTGTTGTTGAAGTTGAACCAGTTTTGAAAGTTGAACATGAAGGGGAACCATCTTCAAAGACTACGGGGGATATACCAGTTGAATATAACGTTATGATCTCCAAAGACGAGACTGAAAGTGCAACTACTCTGGAAACAATTGAACCACTGTCATTAAAAGATGAGAACATTGGTGCGTCTACGGAGATTGAAACAAAAACAATATTACCAGAAGAATCTTCTAAGATACTGGAATAATAAAGTATATATATGTTTATATGTATTTATATAATAATATACGTTTGAATTAAAATATAATCTATCAATATAATCAGTTGGAAGAGATAAATAGGGTCTCGGAGAATGCATGATTCTCAGTTGCAGTCCGACAGACAGCAAGATTCCGCTCCCCACACCGAAGTACCGTAGAGGGGGGTTCTAAAACCGGGACTCGCAGTTTGTTTGTTCATAAACATATGGGGAAACAAAGCTGAGGAAAGTAAATCCGATAGAAAGACAAAGGGGCGTGCGCAACGCAAGACAAAACGTCGAGGGGTGCGGACGGGGTGGTCTCCCACACCCATTAGCTCTTACTATCTCTTTTGGCAGGACACTTTTCGGGTTCATGAGGTGAAAAGTTTCATTCGTTTTTGTCTTTTTGATCCTAACATGTCCTATTTTTCCTTCTGAAAGAAGCTCACAAAGATAGAACGCCTACATAGACCGGTAAATAGCTGCAATACTGGTAACAAAAATGTACAGCAGGCTCATAATCCAACCCACCAGGCCATCTTTCAAGGTTTGTAGCTTGATATTTCCAGCGAAACACCACTTCTCCTCCGTTGCACATTTAAGACATTCCCATGGTGATCAACCGTGTAATCACTCCCATTCACACGCAAAGAAATCAGGAGGCCATGGCCATGGTCACTCTCACGCTGAATTTCCTGAAATGGATGAAATGGATCTAAACGGTGATCCGTTTGAGTTCACTTTGAACGAAAAGAAACCAACATTATGGAACAAAACTAAAGATTTCTTTGATCCTCACGTTCCAATCTCCCAAGTTATGGGTAGTGGAACTGCTCATTCACATTCCCACTCTTCTGGCCACTCACACTCTCATACTTCAGATCCAGAAGCAATGAAGTTATACGATACCAAGAATTTGGCCAATGAAGGCGTTAAGATAACATGGATTGGTCTTGGGGTCAATGCCACTATGGCCGTTTCCAAATTTGCCGGTGGTATTTATTTCCATTCGCAAGCTTTGGTTGCTGATGCAGTTCATGCGGTTGGTGATTTATTCTCAGATGTTTTGACATTGTCTACTGTTAAATACAGCAGTAAACAAGCTAATGAAACCTATCCTCTTGGTTTCGGTAAGATTGAAACCTTAGGTTCATTCTTTGTCTCTGCTATATTACTATACGCCGGTTTCCAAATCGGTTGGAGTTCATTTATAGACATCATCACCCCTGTTTTACCACATAATGTTTTAGATATTCTTGCATCCGTTCCCGCTCATTCTCATTCTCATACACATACTCCGTCAATAGCAGATTCTGAAGTTGCCAACGGGTTAGAAACCGCTGATATCAATGCTGCTTGGTTAGCTTTGGGCTCCATTGCCGTTAAAGAATGGCTTTTCCAAGCTACTCGTAAAGTTGGTGAAAAACTAAACTCTAAAGTGTTGATTGCTAATGCATGGCACCATAGAGTGGATTCTTTAACTTCTGTCGTTGCTGTTGCCACCATTTCATCAGGTTACTTTTTAAATATCTACTGGTTAGACAGTATTGGAGGTTTATTAGTTTCTTTACTAGTTATGAGAGTTGGCATCTCCGGCGTTGTTCAATCTTTCAAAGAACTGATTGATAAGGCTTTACCGAAAGATGATACAAGATACACTGCTTTAGAAGATAGCATTAACTTGAGCTTGATGAAGGCTGATAGTAACGTTCTGATCAAGGAGTTAGCTGTTTTACCATCAGGTACTAACATGAACGTTATCTTAAAACTAGGTGTCGGTTCTTACAACATGGATTACGAGACTAACTTAACTTTAGATAAAATGGGTCAAATCAGTGAAGATATCAAAAAACAATTATTACATAATCACTCGAATCTAAAAACTATCTCTGTTCAATTCGTTTCAAACGCTCAACCTGAAGAAATTGTTCCTGATGAACAAAAAGAAAATAAATAAATGGCTTGAGTTATAAATGGTAATGTTCTTTTTTGTTTCTCTTTGCTTTTGTTTACTTTGGTCTTTCATATACCTGTGTATATAGCTCTTTAAATTTCAAAATACAGTATTCTATTTTCAATTAAATGTATGTGCAATACTAGTTTCCTGTAGGTACAAAATCAGGAACGGTAGATGATCTGTGAACAGTGTACAAATATCTGAGACCGACTGTCTGTTTCATAAGGTTCTGCGACATTAAATGTTTTACACACTGATTCTGGAAAGCCTAAATTAGGACTCAAACCTTTCTTCAACAGATATTCAAAAATTGTTGCTATACTAGCTAAGATGTGGATATATACATATATCCAAGAAACCTAGGGTCTGTGTGGAGAAATAACTGTTAGTTAAAGGCTGTGTAAGTTGA
The DNA here is from genome assembly GCA_019232045.1 of Ogataea degrootiae. Lineage (NCBI taxonomy): Eukaryota > Fungi > Ascomycota > Pichiomycetes > Pichiales > Pichiaceae > Ogataea > Ogataea degrootiae. The sequence continues at coordinate 9,833 of JAHDIT010000084.1, forward strand.
GATATTATTGGTGGTGTAAAGATGTTTTGTAAAATATACTCGTTTCAATAAAAAACAAAAAAACCACTGGATTTTCTCAAATCTTGTTTAAAATGTAAAACATATTTTTATTCAATAGGAACTAAAACAAAATATTGGAATGATTTGTTGACTCAACCGTCTACAAAGCCACTCTATACTTACAAACGTTAATTTAAAGAGACAAGCACAATTCCTACAATGTCTCAGTTGAACAAAGCTCCTACCAATGGAGAGGGCAAACCAAATAAAATTGTGCTTACGTTTTCCAACGAGACCCCAAGTTTGAATAGAGCCAGGGCAAGATTATACAAGAACAATCCAAATATTGAACTAGTATTTGTTGAAAAAAGAAAGAACCATGATGCTGAATACTGGAAGGAATTAGCAGAAAGAGCTAATATTCACGTTGATGAACCTGAACTACAGCCACTTATTAAGTCAAATGAGACTCAAAAAAACATAGGAAACGTTTCACCAACAGCAATAGCAGATACTGCCCCAACAACGACGAATATCTCTGGAACAATCAGTAAACAGCCAGCTTTATCAACTATAACATCAAGGCGGACCTTTTCATTGCCTAAATTGAATCACCAAACCAATGATCATGACTGGTATGAAAAATTGAAAAGCAGGTACCGTAACTACCTTGAAGAATCCAAGAAGGAAGATAAAGAGTTTTATGAAAATTTGAACGAAGAATATTTATTGGAAAGACAACGGCTTAAAGCTGTGGAACAAGATGAAGCCAAGATGAAGAAATTAACAGCCTTCCTGTCTGAATTGCAAAACGATAACTTGATTCCACCGACTACAACTGATTTCATTGAGGAGGAAGAACAAGAATCGTTAATAGATAAAACAACACATTCTGATCCTGAACAAGACGAAGAAGAGATTGAAGAGTATCCTGAAGAAGTTCCAGAAGAAGAATACGAATACGATAATCAGTCTGATGCAGAACAGAGTCCTGGCGATATTTCGGTGGAAGTGATAGATATCTTGTCTGAAAGTGAACTTGAAGATGACCAAGGGCTCGAAGAGGAAGAAGAGGAAGTTGAAGAAGAAGAGGAAGAAGAAGAGGAGGAAGAAGAGTATGAGGAAGAGCAAGAATCGCCAAGATTACAATATTCTTCACACGGTATACACAATGTTCTAAATCCTAGAATGGACGATTTCGTTTACATGAAACCTTCCAGACAATACAGCTACAATCAAAAAGAACACTGGGAATCCGAAACGTACAGCATGGAACAAGAAGAGGAAGAACAAGAAGTTGAAGAACAAGAAGTTGAAGAAGATGATCAACCTATGAATGATTTGTTCGAAGAAGAAGAAGAAGAAGTCGAAGAAGAAGAAGAAAAACAGCAAGAGGAGGAAGAGGAGGAAGAGGAGGAAGAGTTTGATACTGCGCATGATGAATCAACTTACAGACAAAACGAATCCCTTATAAATTCTAATTCGAGAATGTCACTTATAGATTCTTTCATACCGCCAGCAAGAAAGCAAGAATCCAACAATCTCATAAATTTAGATTCAGAAGAATCTTCAGAAGAATCGGACAACATGGACATTGACGAGCATTCTGATCAAATTGAAGAATCAGAGCAGGAAGAAGCGGAGCAAGAGGAATCAGAACTTGAAGAATCGGATCATGACGGATCAGAACTTGACGAATCAGAGCAAGAAGAATCTGTCCAAGAGGAATCTGAACAAGATAAATCTGAAGAGGACTATGATATTGGCCACTATGCCGAAATTGAACCTACACTATTAGAAGAGGTTCAGAATATTGTCTCATCTGCGCTTCCTGACTCAGAAAGCACCCATTGGATGCAAATAGCTCAAATGGCGCAGCAGCAATCAGTTAACGACAGCAATGAAGAATCGATCGAAATCCACGGTGATGAAGTTGACGAAACTATTGATCATGCTAATCAAACAATCAGAATTACCGTGCAACCTACAGTGGAAGAAAACGAAGAGGAAGAAGAGGACGAAAATGGAGTTGAGGTCATCGAAGATGAGTCTTCGGATGAACAAGAGCATGATCATATGGATACCACTCATTACAGCGATTATATTGAAAATTCAGAAATTGAAAAAACCACAGTCATAGTTGTGAAACCAGAAACGCCACAAGAGAATGAATCTATGATAGATCCAAGCTTATTCAATACAGCAATCGAACCTTCTATAATAGAGGAAACTCCAATTAAAAGAATACAGGCCCCTTCTCCAGAGCCAACGCCTCCCCCAAAACCACCAACCCCAGAACCTCCTAAGTTGGATCCAAGTTTACTAAGTATGCTAAACCAATCTATTAATATCCATAACCTCAAAGCCTCCACGAGCGAATCTTCACCGTTGTCAATTGATTTTGCACAAGTCGTTGACGAGAACCAAACTGAATCTAAGAAAATTGCCGAGTCTCATAATGAAGAGATCGCTGAGTCAACTGAATTAAGTAACGTTGGACAAACCACAGAAGTTCATGAATCTGAATCTGAATCTGAGTCCAATCATGAACAAGAAGTCATTTCAATCTCTGTTCATGCTGATGAAGATGACAACAAAGAAGAGTCAAGTAAAGCTGAAGTCACCATCAATAACTCCGAAAATGAAACCGCTTATCAAATAGCCATCAATGAGAACGAATTATCCTCAACTGATGAAACTGAAAAGAAGCTTGAAGTTGTTGCAGAATCATCAATGATTGATGAGACGCAAAAGAATTCGTTTAATGAGACAGAATTTGCCACTGCTTTATTAAACGAAACTCAGTTGGATAGTTTTGCTCACGAGACTTCAAGTTTTATTGCCAACCAAACTGTCATTTACACTCCTGATGAGCCAGAAGACTTGTCTGCTGAATCAAACTCCGAAGAACCTGAAGAATCTGAAATTGACAAAGACGAGGATGACGAAATCGTTTATGCTGAAGATGGCGCCATTGATGTTGATTATGCCAGCGATCTATCACATGAAGAAAGTGGAGATGAAGTTGGGTCGCCAATCGTTGAAAATGTAGAATCTGCCTTTGATTCCGATTCCCAACTTGAACAGATCATTGCTGAGAATGACGAATATGAGTACGTAGAAGGGTTTGATTTAGAAGACGATGAAATAGATAAGGCTATTCTAGAAAACCCTTATGAGTCAGAAGGCGACAAAAGTGATCTTGAGGAAGTGGCCGAAATTGAATCAGACTCATCTATCAACAGAAAGAGATCATTTGGCGAAGTTGATCAAGAACCAGCTAAACAAAGCGAGGAGCAGGAAAAATCTAATATTCCATCATTAACGTCACCACCATCTACTTTCAAGAGAATCAAGAGATTCTTTTCGTTCGGTTGGGGAAAACAAAAATTATCCGAAGATAATAAGGATACCACTCAAATTGAGAACGTCAAAGTTGCTGACGAATCAATGGCTGCTAGCTCAACCCAAACCGATAATTTTTCACAAATTGAACAGACTAACGATGAATCACTTGAAGCTGCTGTCGTCAATGAGGATGCCTCTGATTCCCGTAATGTCTTGGAAGCTTTTGTTGATGGCGCCATGATGGATATCACTACCAATCAAACTAAAACTGATATCAAAGATGGTGAAGCTGATGTCACTACCTCAGATGTTCTGAACACTGCTGAAGAATTTGCATCTGGTAATATGATGGATATGAAATTCAATCAAAGTGTTGATTCCAATGAAGATGCGGAAGTTCAAAATGAAGAAGAAGTTACTGTTACTGATTCAAATACACACTTCTTGACTGCTGCACATGATTTTGCGGCTGATGCTGTAATGGATTTCACAGTTAATCAAACTACTGCACAATCCAGCGAAGGGGACGAGGAAGAAGAAGACTCTATAAACCAATATCCAATTGATACGTCTTCACCAGCACTTGGTCCTCAACACTCAGAATCAGAATCGGAATCAGATGTGATTGCCAATACCACAATTACTAATGAAACTAGACCAAAATCAGCTTTTGAAGTTATATACGGAAAGAAGACGGCTACAAGGGCATCTGAAGAATCAGAGAGTTTGGAATCCACCCCTCAAGAAGAGTCTGAACCTGTTGATCATCAAGATAGGAGCATGAACGTTGATGTTGATATTGATGCTGATGTTGCTCCTGAATCAGAATCAGAGTTCGAGACTCCTGTGGCTGTTGATGTCCAACTTCAAGAACTTCAAAAGTTTGATACTGCTATTAGTGATGCCCCTGATGATGATAAAAAGTTGAAAACTATTACCCCAAGACCAGGAATTTTAAACGCTATTAAAGAGTTTGCGTCTAACAGTATGTTTGATATTAGTACTGCTGAAGCCACCCCTGAAGTTGAATCACAAAATGAAGATCTAGTTGCCGAAACTAAAAACTCTGAAGTTGATCAAACTCGGAATGTTCAAACTCGGGATGAAACTTCACACAAGTCAGAAACCGTTGAAGAGGGACCAGAATCTGTTTCATCGTTACGCGAGACCGCAAAGAATGAAACGTCTTTAGTTGATGTTGCTGAAACTACAAGAAGTGATGCACCCGTTGCTGCTGCTGGTAACGACGACTCTGCTTTACCATTACCTGGTATTTTCAATTCTATTAGAGAGTTTGTCTCCGGTACATTGTTTGATGTTACAACAGTTGAATCTGCTCCTGATACCGGTATTGACAGACCAGCTGTTACCGTTGACTCAGAAGATTTAGTCACTGTTGAAACCAGTGAAGAACCTGTTTCTCTTGATGAACACGAAGTCGATGTTATTGAAACTGAAAGTCCAGCTGCTGACGAAGATTCATCTGTTGAAGAGGAACCTGAGATTTCAAGACCTGGTGTTTTGAGTACCATTACTGACTTTGCCTCTGAAAATATGTTTGATATTACCCCTGATGAAGCTACTCCTGATGTTGAAACTGAATTAGAAAAGGCTGTTTCAGTGGATGAAAGCAAAGCTACTGTTCCTGACAGTACACAGGATGAAGAAACAGAAAGTTCAAGACCTGGTATTTTGAACACCATCAATGAATTTGCATCTGGAAATATGTTTGATATTACCACTGCCGAAGGCACTCCTGGAGTGGAAAACAAAAGAGAAGAGCCTATGCCTGTTGAAAAGACCCAGATAGTTGACGCTGACAGCGAAGCTCCAGAAATTGAGGAAGCTGAAGAAGATGAAGAAACTCAAAAATTGGCTGAAAATGTTGAAGAAGATGAAGAATCTGCATTGGGTGAATATGTACACAGTGATGTTTCAATCAATATTGCAACTTCTGAACCCGAAGAAACTCCAGCTACTGATGAGCCTACCGCTTCGAACCCAGGTATTTTCAGCTCCAGTATATTTGTTTCGGGCATGATGTTTGATGTTACAACAGCCCAGCACGATGAAACTGTTGATGAAGTTGATACTGGTAATATGATTGGTGAAACTGAGTCGCAGGACTCTCAGCAACCACTAGAACAAACTGATACTGTTGATGACGCTTCTGATGAGGTTGCTGACTCTTCTCCAGCACCAGGATTACTTGAATCTGCTTTTGACCTGGTTACTGGTTCTATGATGGATTTCGCTACAGCTGGACAAGGAGATGGGATCAATGAAGGCTCTGGGGATTTGGTTGAAGGTGAAGATTTGGATGAAGTTGAAGGGAATTCTACCAGTAATGAGCATACTGGATTGACAGAAGATGCTGAATCTGTTAAGAAAGTTTCAGTCTTGAAACGAGTTATTGAATTTGCATCAGATACTTTAATGGATGTTGCTTCTGAACAAATTTCTTCTGATTCTGGTAGCAATGAGATTGGTACAGATGAGGCTGAACTTGCTGAAAAGTCTGATATTGAGGAAGATGCAAATGAAGGACTACTTCGAGAAGCCGTTGTCGAATTTGAAGTTGAAAAACCTGAAACTGGTGGGGTGGAAACTGGGGCTGATGAAATTGAAGTTATTACTGTTCCACCATCTGCTAAATCTGATAAAGAAACTGAATCTGAAGAAGTGATTGAACCTGCTAATGCATCAGAAGAACATTTCGAAGAAGAAGTTGCTGAAGATCCAGAAGAAGATTTCAAACGTGGTTTCTTATCTTCATTATTTGGAAGATTTTCTAGGTCATCTACTAATGAACCTACTAATACACCTGAATATGATGGCCATCTCATTGTTGATGAACCTGTTTCCAATGAACTTGGGGGTGATTCAAAAGAAGCCGAACTCATTCACATCGGCATGAATGAAGAAGAAGAAGAATCTGAAAAGACTGAAGCGATTACCGTCAAGCCGGACCAGGAAGGCAATGATTCTGACGATTCTGTTGTTTATAGACCAAGTACCGATTCTGTTGAGCCTGCTCCAGCACTATCACTTGGTTCTATTCCTGTTTTGAGAATTTCTTCTCCTACCAAAGACGAATCTGAAATTGAAGAGGCCGATGAAGTTAATGATTTGGCATCTTCTACTATAGACTCATCCCCAGCTAGAAGAACAAGAAGTAGATATGTTCCAGATGATAATGAAGACTCGAAGAAGAGATCATTGGAAGAAATGCAGAATGAAATCGATATTCAAGAAAAAGAAGAAGAAGAAGAAGAAAGTTCAGAAAGTGGTTCGAGAAGAAGCAAGAGAAGAGTCACTTCTGACCCTCATCCTTATGGAGATATTTCAAGAAAAGGCAGAATTAGATCACCTGTTAGAAAAGAAAGCCAAGATAAACTGTACAGAGCACCGTCTCCAATCAAATTTACTAGTGGAAGTGGTATCTCAACTAGAAGTGGTAGAGTTTTATCTTATGAGTTTGATGGAACTGAAATCAAGACTGAAAATGACGATGGTGTTAATCAAGAACAAAAATCAACTCATCCAGTGATTGATGTTAAAGAAGGTGAACTTCAAAACTTACCGAAGTATGTTCAAGAGCTAGTTGCTGAAGGTGAACAATTCATTGAAGCTGAGGAAGAATTTGAGCATAAGAAAGAACATGAACATGAAAGTGCCGCTCATGAAAACGAAATGGTAAAAGAAGAAGAGGAGACACAAATAGATGTTACTCAAAAGATTACGGTTAGGGATCAGACAAACGTTGCGGAAGAGGATAAGGAAGAATTGACGGAAGTAATTCAAGTCAAGAGAAGATCCAGTAGATCCGTCACTCCAACTGCACCCGCTGCTGTTACCGGAACAAGACACTCGAGAAGAATTAGAAATAATCCGACTGAAACTGAGTCAGAAGTTAAGAAATCAGTTGACGAAGCTCAACCAAAGAAAACAAGAAAGAAAACGTCCACCACAAAAGACAAGAAACCAAGTGATAATACTATTGTGGTTAGCGTTCCTGTTGATGCTACCTCCACTGTTGTTTCTGGTACAAGGGCATCAAGAAAAGCCAGATCATCAGCAACTCGACTGGGCTCAGACACTGCCGAATCACAAACTGATGAACCTACGTTCGAAGAACAACTACAAAAGGCCAAGAGTACAATTAGCCCTAGAGGTGGTAGAAGGGGTAAACCTAGGAATGATAAAGGGCCATCGGGAAGAGTTGGTAAGAGAAGAGCTCGTTCAACGAAGCAATAATGGTTTTTGTTGAATTTAATCTTGTTTATTTATTCTTATATATGTATATTTTTTTCCCTATTTGGTATTTGTATTATAATGGTATTACTAATCTGTATTTAAATTAATTTACTTGAATTATTAGGATTAGCCACGAGGATGAGAAGAGGCCCTGGCGTTTGGCTGTACCTATAGTATTCTCAAATTGTGCAACACCAACTATTAGTTATCAAAAACTCAGTTAGACATGTAAAAGAGGCAAATAAAAAACAGATAAACTTTAAATTTATTAATATTTATAAATGTACAGATGTGTATATATATAGCACATAAATGAAAAAGCTAGATCAATAATCAATTGAATCGGCGTATTCTAATCATAATCTTCATCATCGTTCTCAATGAAACCTTCATCATCTTCATCGCCCTCATCCTCGTCTTTCCTAACAACGGTAGATTGCTCTTCAGCGACAGCTTCACAAGCATCAACCCAATCGGAATAAATATCAATTGGTTGAGACAATGAATTTATTGGGCTTTGGAAAGATTGTCCACACACTTTACATTTCAATGTACCGATGCTGACTTTTTTATCTAATGTACAATTAACCGATTTTTCATGGTTACAAAACAAACAAGAGAATTGTGTATCCAAAACTTGTTTGATTTTCTTTTGTGGTTTGGCACTTGACTTTCTTTTACCCTGTTGTAAATTGTTTCAATGTTTATACGAAAATTGACTTGTTAGTATATTGATTCATACTGTATCTCGTATATCGGCTGAACATCAAATTTAGGTAGATCATTGTTTAATGGTCTTTTGGTGTCAATTTGAAGCGTTTGAAAGGATGAATAACATTTTAAGTTCAACACCCGGTGATTTGAATATTAATAACACTTACCATTTTGTATCAGTTCTTTGAGTATTTGAATGCAGTGGTGCTTCACAGAGGGTTATGCCACTATGAAATCTGTCTTTATCTACTTTTCAATTAAACTCCCCGTTAAGGAAAGATTCAATCAACTCCCAACTACCAAGTCGTATAATATGAAATCGCCCGATCTGGAAAATGGCATTCAATCTGTTTACACTGTGTTTATTTTGTAAACTGAAGAAAGGTCACATTTACACACCCGTGCACGCTGCTATACTCTATTCTGGGCTGTGCAATTTTATCTTCTGGTAAAATCAGCTGACATAATTATATTGGTTGGTGCACGTAAATAGGTTGGTGTATTTTGTGGATAAATATTTTACTACACACATTAATCAACTGAAATGACTATTTATTTCGCAATCAGGATGGAATGGGATTACTTTGAACTGTATATGGTATATGAGTAAATATCTATTAGGAGAACCAATTCTTTTAATTAAGAGTTCGTTAATAATTAAAGAATTGAAGCTAATGAACCTATATAAAAGATGGAGATCGAAAAATCGTAAGTAAGTACGCATCTTAGGACTAGAGCAACTCCGGCATCGCTGTTTTATCTCCTTCGAAACCTTGACCTCTACATTCCATCAGTCCATATGATAATTGAGAGTTCGGAGACGATGTAATGAGTCATCCGAAATGGCTATAAAGCGAAAGCTGCATGTGAGCCAGCCTTCGAAGCAGCAACAGCAGATATTCGATCCAAAGAGCAAAGAAAGGTGGAATGGAAGGAAGAGCAAAAAAAGGATGAACGGAGAATTGTTAGTGAGATGCACGTGATTTTCTATGCACAGCCCGATGCGGGTCCATTTCCCCGGACTTTCTGGCAAGATGATTCAGAGTGATTCATTCGTTCACTCATCAACTGCCGTTCTCCCTTGCAAAGAACTGTACTTGAGTAGTGTTTTAGTTGAGTTGCCATAAGCCCATTCTCGGTGATAGTTTGATTCTGAGTCGCAGGTCCCGTTTGAACGAACCAGCTGACGTTTATTCCTTATCCTATTCCACTGAAAATTAAGAAAAAATATTATCCATTTAAATACTCGAGCAGTTCCTATGTTTTTAGGACTCTTCAGTTTGGAGTTATAACATTCTTCTTTCCCCAGATTTTTAATTGAAGGAATAATTTCAAATAAGATTCTTATTCAATAACACATTAGAAATAAATAATCAAAGAATGGTTTACACAGCAATCGATATCGACGAAGAAGAACGTCAATTCCAACAAGAAGTTGATGCAATCAATCAATGGTGGTCCGAACCACGTTGGAAAGGTGTTAAGCGTGTTTACGGTGCTGAAGAAATCGCAAAGAGAAGATCCACTTTAAAGAACCCAAACGCTTCTGATGCTATGGCCAAGAAGGCTTTCAAGCAATTTGAAGAACACTACAAGAACAAGACTGTTTCTTTCACTTTTGGTGCTCTAGATCCAATTCACGTTACACAAATGGCTAAATACTTGGATACCGTTTACGTTTCTGGTTGGCAATGTTCTTCCACTGCTTCAACTTCAAATGAACCATCTCCTGATTTAGCTGATTACCCAATGGATACTGTTCCAAACAAGGTTCAACACTTATTCTACGCTCAATTATTCCACAACAGAAAGCAAAACCATGAAAGATTCTCATTGAGTAAAGAAGAAAGATCCAAGTTACCATACACTGACTTCATGAGACCAATTATTGCCGATGCTGACACTGGTCACGGTGGTACCACTGCCATCATTAAATTAACCAAGATGTTTATTGAGAATGGTGCTGCTGGTATCCATATTGAAGATCAAGCTGCAGGTACCAAGAAGTGTGGTCATATGGGTGGTAAGGTCTTAGTTCCAATCCAAGAGCACATCAACAGATTGATTGCGATTAGAACCTCTGCTGATATTTTTGGCTCCGACTTACTTTGTGTTGCTAGAACCGACTCTGAAGCCGCCACTTTGATCACCTCCACCATTGACTCCAGAGATCACTATTTCATTATTGGTTCCACTAACGCTGACATTGAACCATTAGTTGATGTTATGAACGCCGCTGAATTAGCCGGTGCCTACGGTGCTGAATTGGAACAAATTGAAAAGGAATGGACCGAGAAAGCTGGCATCAAGTTATTCCACGAAGCTGTCATTGACGCCATCAATGCTTCTTCAGTTACCGATAAAGCTGCAGCCATTGAAAAATTCACTTCTACAGTTACCCCATTATCAGGTACTTCTCACAAGGATGCCCAAAAATTAGCTACATCCATCTTGGGTGAACCAGTTTACTTCAACTGGGATGCACCAAGAGTTAGAGAAGGTTACTACCGTTACCAAGGTGGTACTCAATGTGCCATTAACAGAGCCAGAGCATATGCACCATATGCTGATATGCTATGGATGGAGTCTAAGTTACCTATCTACGAACAAGCTAAAGAATTCGCTGAAGGTGTTAAGGCACAATACCCTGAAAAATGGTTAGCCTACAACTTATCTCCATCATTCAACTGGAATGCCGCCATGTCTCCAGATGATCAAGAAACTTATATAAAGAGATTAGGCGCTTTAGGCTTCATTTGGCAATTTATCACCTTGGCTGGTTTACATACTACTGCATTGGCCGTTGATAACTTCGCTAGAGATTACTCAAAGATCGGTATGAAAGCTTATGGGCAAAACGTTCAAGCAAAGGAAATTGAAGATGGCGTTGAAGTTGTCAAGCATCAAAAATGGTCAGGTGCTACTTATATCGATAGTATTGTTAAGCTGGTTACCGGTGGTGTCTCCAGTACTGCTGCTATGGGTGCAGGTGTTACTGAAAATCAATTTACTAATGGTAAGAAATAATTGTGTCTTTCCTTATTTTCTTATTGGTCAATATATTCTCTTATACATATTTTCTCATCTTCATATATATTTATATAAATCTTTTTTCTGTGTTTGTTCTCTCTTTAATGTTTTAGAACAATTTGAGATTGTTTCTTTTTATTACGACTTGCTTTGTTTGTTTTTCTTTGGTTTGAAAACGATTTAATTGCTCTCTTTGAACTACTAAGTAATTGTAATGTACAATGGCCTATATGTTGTTTTGGTATATATCAACGAAAGAAATGAGTTTCTTAGGAAGTATGGTAAATCTGATTATTGATGGAGGAGAAACTTGTTGCAAAACAATTATACATACAACTCCTAAGAATAATATAGAATTCAAAAAAAATGGACTAACGATTTTTCAAATAGTATAAACGTTGTTGAAAGTGCCTGTTGAGATCAGAAAGAAATCAACAGCTTCAAATCTGGCCGAATAAGATGAAAACAAAGTACCACATAACCACAGTGATAAGATCAAAAGTGAGCGTAGCGCCAATACTTGAATATGCTAGTTTTGAGGAAACTGTCGAGTTACTGTTGCTGCTGTTGTTATTGTTCTTGAAGGAAGAAGATGATGAAAGTGAAGAAGAAGAAGAAGAAGAAGAAGAAGAAGAAGAAGCGGCACTATATGTTTGCTTAAGGAAACCATTTGTATTGATAGAGGTTGCCTTTGAAATTCTGCTAGTACTAGTTATTATGGCCGTTTCTGGTTTGGAGTTGTCGTGAATAGACAGTTTCTTACGAGATTTGGTAAAAGAACCGCTGAGTTTGGAATGATTGTCTGTAACTTGTGTTGGAGTTGGTGATAATGATTTCTTGATCCTGATACTAGCAACTTTTTCTTTAACCGTTGTGTAAGTGTCCAACTGATCACGTTCCCATTCTTCTTCAACTGGCCATGGTTTGTTTAATGGTTCTATTTTTCTGTCCCTGTCATGGTCGGATTTCAATAGAGTGCCGAAGAACGGGTCACTTAAAGGATCATAAATGTTTTGCGTGCACATCGAAGATATTAAATCAAAGGTATTTTTATTCTATAGTGATCAATGTTGAGTTAGTATGGTGGGTTTAATGGGGATGATGATACATACATTTTTTGTTTCCAGAATATACATACGTAGGCAGGACAATACTTGACACATTTTGAAAGAACGGCTCCAATGTAGTAGCATTTGCAAACTTCATTTGTGCTCGTACAAGACTCGTATCCATTCTTGGCTCTTTCGTGGCATTCAAGGTAATAGGATTCATCCTTTTGAGTTTAGTTTAGTTAGTAAACATGTCGGATTAATTAAGCGATGAGGGTTGTTGTCGTTAATGTTGTTTTACTTACACACATGGGACCACATTCTAAGAAACCCTCTGTGTTTAACAACTCTTTGCAAGCGGACAATGAAGAATATATAAAAGTGCTAAGTAGGTAGTAGTTGAGTATCTTCATGGTTAGTGGTTTTATACATCCGAACAAACAAACAAACAAACAAGGAAACAAACAAGGAGCAATTCTCCCTTTAAAAATCCCTTTGTTTCTTTTCTTCGGATGCTCAGACTGCTATCCACACATCGCACCTCTACAAACGCTATGAATACACTCCTCAAAAGAGATTTCCTGGACGGATGATTCACTCCGCCGTTTTCTTTTCTGGTGGATGATTCACTTCTCTGCTATTTATTGGTATAGTTATAGTTATCTTTATCATCCTTCAAGGTGCCAAACTCTAAAAGCCTATACTGCTATCATCCAACTACGATAAATATTCCTGAGTTGTATTATTATCAATACTTGTGATTAGCCCACAAAAAAACAGAGAGAACCACCTGGTATAAAGTGCATTGCAGGTGCTAACAAACTCATATAGCAATATCAACTTCTCCACTTTTCACTCCGAGGATATATATATATATGTATCCGCTTGATCCATTTAAATCACAGTCCATACAAATTCACAACTAATTTGATTTATGACATCCTACATGGATACGAATTATCACGAACGTGATGGGGGTCTATCTAATGACAACAACCCAAATTTTCATCATAATAATAATGACCACTACGATAATGATAACCATAAAAATTCCGTAAATGGTACAACGAGTCTGATCAGAAAGAAACTTGGTTTTAACGATGAAATGCAATGGAAAAGATTTTCCTCAAGAAGATTACAACTGGTTGAAACGTTATCTCTGAGTTCTAAGAAAGCTAGTGAGCAAGACAATGAGATTAGAGTCTGCGCAAAGACTTTGATGAACGAATTCAAATTCGCTGAAAATACATTACCTGAATTTGACAAGTTGGTCAGAATGGCTATTCAAAGTGTTAGAAGAAATAAGAAAAGGTCACAAAAGAGACTAGCAAGTAAGGCAACTGATGAAGCACCTGCTAGAAGTGGAAGCTATGATGAAAACAGCTCTCATACCAATAATCCTAGTCCTACATCTCACGATAATGGATCATATTATAATAACAGCAATAAAGATAAATCGAAAAATGGGAATAATGAATATTCAACAGATGATGATCGAGATCCTAAAAGAAGAAAAATTGATACTGATAATCTGAAATTCTTATCAGAAATTATGATTGACGAAGAAGAATCTCATGGCAAAGGTAAATATTCAACTAAGATTGATATGGGTGAGAATTCTGACCTTGCTTCAAAGCTAGCGATTAACTCATTGGTGACACCAGCACTTCAAACTAGAGACCTTTTACCGTCTATTAGGCAACTAAACTTAAATACCGAGTTCAATAATGCTGCACATGAATTACTCTCTAACATCAAGAAATCTAAAACATGTTTTGAATTTACAAACTCAGCCACTGTGAACACAGTTAGAAGTTTTGATACCGTTGAAAATTTGGGATCTACATGCATAACATCATCTATTTTGTTAACTTTGGAAAGATGGTTTGATGATCTTTCACTCGATTCCTCTTCTTATATTAAATTGAAATTGAATGGTGATCTGATGCTAAGCTCAATTATCAAAACTTTGGATAAGAATTCAATCGATGTTAATCGTTTAAGTGACTATGTTGCTTCGCAACTATTTAAAAAATTGATTGGTGGATGTGTTAAAGATTTTGGATTCAATGAAATTTTGTATCCGTTATGTGACATCTTTCATAGCATTCTATTAAAAGATTACCCATTGATTTCAAAAAGTAAGAATAATTCTGCTAACCCTTCAAATCATATGCAATCCATGAGTTCACTATTATATTCCTCGAATGGTGGCAGTGATGGCGGAGAATATCAATATTTCAATTCGACATCAGTGATTGATTCCACTATAAACAAACCAGTGTTATCAACCTCCCACAGCTCTTCGATATTACCAATACCAACAAGCTCACCAGCTGTATCTGGATCTAATGGTACTCCGCCAATAAATGTAACACCTCCTCCTCCTCCACCTTTAAGCTCGACAAGAGTTCCAACTGGTTTCGGTTCGACATTAAGTCGAAGCTCATCTCAGGGTACTGCACACACTCAATCACAATCAGATTCACTCATTACAGTTATTATTAGATTTAACGTTAAAGAGCTCAAATTTATATATCCATCAAGCACATGTTCTCCACCGACGATTTTGGAGCTAATAACCAACTCGAAGACCGCTTTTGGAATCGTCAACACTAATAGAATATTAAAG
The DNA here is from genome assembly GCA_019232045.1 of Ogataea degrootiae. Taxonomy (NCBI): domain Eukaryota; kingdom Fungi; phylum Ascomycota; class Pichiomycetes; order Pichiales; family Pichiaceae; genus Ogataea; species Ogataea degrootiae. Next base: position 24,863 of record JAHDIT010000084.1, read on the forward strand.
ATCAGAGACAAAGACACAGGAGCTATATTGAACAATGACTTCGAACTTGAGAAATTGTTCAACATAACAAAATCCAAATTTGGTAAATTAATCGAACTAGAACTAATTTATCCAAACGTTCACGATTACTTGTACTTAAACTACGATACATCAGCATCAGCATCTCCAAACATGAATACAGCTAATACTCCCAACGCCATCACCACAAATACTACAGCTGTCTCTAATAATAGCAATTCCAGCAGTGGTAACACCCCTGATATCACAACGTTAATCCCACCGTTAATGAGCACGACACCACTGCCGTCATACAATAACGGATCCATACCGCCACCATTACATTCTCAATTGAATAGAATTCAACCCCTGGGTGGATTTCATCAATTGTTACGTCCTCATTCGTTAGATTTATCATCGCAATCATCTCAACAACAACACCAACAACAACAGCAACCACGTAGTAGACTTCCATTTATGAAGTTCCAACCGTTACTATAATTCTTTTCAACTAGTGTTTGTGCGCATTCATTGATTACAAGTCTAGTTTGTGTAAGTTCCTTCAGCTTTCGTAGCGTTTCTTTTCTTATACAGTTTTTGTAGATCTTGAAGCGAATCTTTTCGTTGTATGTATTAATGGAACATTTTGATAATAGATAGTGTACACTCCTGTCCTGTTTTTTTCACGTGTACTTATTTAAGAGATAGATATTTTGGTATAGAAGTACGATTATGGATATATAGTTATAATTATTTTCGACAACGATATAAAAAAGTGAAGTCATAAGAATTAATAGTAATAATAATAATAATAATAGCATTAAACGCAAGCTAAATAGTTTAAAAAAAAGAAGGGGGGCAAAGTTAATATGGTGAATTTGAAGGGATGCCTGTTAGGCATGTAAGTTAGAAATTTGAAAAGCGCAAAAAACAAAAAGAAACAAGAAAGAGTAAGTGAATAGAAGAAGAAAAAGAGTGAGAACGGCGACGAAATAATTAATTGAAAATAATGGATGAATTAAGAAAATCAAAAATAGGGGATGTCTGGAATTAAAATACCGAAATGGGACGAACGGCAATTAACAGAGAAAAGCCAAATGATTGCTGATTCACGACGAACCAAAAGCCAAAAATACCGAAATATTAAATCGAAGGGCAAGTAACCCTATGAAAAAAAACCACAAAAGTTTAGGCAAAGATGGAAAGAGCGATGCATAAAGCGAAACCTAGGAAAAAGGGGCGTAGAATTCAACTAAAAAATATCTCAAAACAGTACCCTTTTGAAAAGAAAGAAAAATATCGTAACTTGAATTTTTACTGGAAGTTCATAACATTCCATCTTTAACCAATGACCGGAAGCAAAAAAAAACACAAAACAAAAAACAAAAAAAAAGATGAAAGAGAAACACACACAAAAAAAAGATGAGAGAGAAAAACTCATGAGCATAAGTAAAAATTAATTTTATCAAATATCACAATAAAGCAATAACAAACAGGAAAAAAAGCAAATATAAATCAACTTCCATGCATGCAAAACATAATAGAACTAGAGGCAAAACGATAGCATTTCAACTTGCTTTCAAGTTACTGATAACGTTAATCAACTCTCTGGCAACTTCCTTTTCTTTCAAAACCAACTCTTCATTCCGTTTATTCAAGAACTCCTGATTTCTTCTTTTTTTAACGTCGTGGGATTTAATGATCAATTTAGGCAACTTATCGAACCTGACGATCAGTTTTCGACCTTCGAATTCAACACCGTTGAATTTCTCAATCAGTTTAATCGAGTCACTAAGTCCGTTAGTTAAAACAATCGCAAACCCCTTCGAAATGCCGTTCATTTGCGTCTTCAAGAACAATTGTACGATTTGCACGCCTTTTATCGAGTTCAAGTGATTGAATAACGACTGATACGTTGATTGGAATGGAATGTTGCCGATGAATAAACGGTTTTCGGACACGTATTTGTTGATGTGGAAAACAGCTAGTTCGGCAGTGCTTTTTTCGTTGTCGTCGATAGATGAGTTTGTTGAAATGGATGAAGTTTCGTTGTCCTCTTCTTCATCGATGTTGTTGGTGCTACTGGCTTCTCTGGTGCTGCTATGCATGTGTGATTGAGGGTAGTTTGTAGAATATTGGTATTCAAGTGGGTTACTGAACAAACTACGGTTATATGGTTGATAGTTTGGATTATCCCAGTATCTTCTGGTGCTGGAGTTATGCTTCTTCGTTTCCATACTGCCTGGCTTTGTTTTTTCATCGTCATCGAATTCAGGATTGAGTATAGATGAATAGTTGTTCCCTAACTCGTATCTTTTCTGGTATTGAAAGTTACCAGCACCACCGTGTTGTATAGTATTCGATCTATGGTGGCTTTGGAAGTGTGGGTTTTGTTGGGTAGGGGGGTACATTCCAGGACCATTCATATTGTTGTACCTGTTGTAGCCTTGGTTGTAATTTGTACTCACTTGGTAATAACCTGGTTGTTGAACAGGAAGATTCGTTTGTAATGATTGTGACCTTGAATGTTGACCACTTCTTCCCCCACCCATTCTTAGGTTATTATTATTATTAGTGTTCATGTTCATGTTGTTGCTATTGTTGCTGCTATTGTAATACCGTTGTCCAGATGGTCCTCCATAGTGTCTGGCGTTACCACTGGAGTTATTGAGGGGCCCAGCGGCCACGACAGATTGTTTTCCCTGGTATTTCTTGCTGTCCCCAGCAGATGGTGCGATGCCGTCGCCAGGGGAAGAAGGGTAGGCAGAGTAGGAGAAAGAACGGGATCTTGGAAGTGGTTTGTAGAATTGATAGGAGGGGAAGTACGGGTTGTAATAGTGGGGAGGTTGAGGAGCAGGATAGTTGTAGAATGATTGGGGTTGGGGAGGAATGGATGGTAGTGAAGGTGGATTAATCATTGGCGGAGACGAGAGGCTTGAGTGAGGAGACATTGATTGAGAGTTTTCGTCATTTGAAGGAGAAGGTGGGCCCATTTGTGGTTGTGGAGGTAGTGGTGGTGGACCTGGGAAAGGATAGTAGAACTGTGCCTGTTGCATGGGAGATGAAATGAATCCCGCAAGTGGTGGTGGTGGAGATGATTCTTGCTGGGATGGGTAGTTTTGTAGAAAGTTACATTGTAGTACATTGCCATTCAAAAGATAGCCGTTTAAAATATTCAGGAGTTTGATTGCATTTTGATAACCATTGATTGTAATTTTAGCCCAACAAATGTCGCTGTTTGAAGACTTGTAAATTTGTAGATGTAAAATCAAGGATGCAATTGTATCGTTGAGTTCCTTTTCTTCTTTATCCGCTTTTTCAGTTTTATCATCGTCTTCACTATCTTCATCATCTTCGTAATCGCCTTCTTTTAGAAGTGAAGTAATTAATGATCTTAAACTGGTGTTGGTTGTCTTTTCAGATAATAAATTGTAAAGATTCAGAACATAAGAATTATAAGCTGAACCATCATAAGTTTGAAATCCATAGTCTGAAGAGTTACGTTGACTTTTTGAAATATAGCTGTCATCATGTTCACTTTGATCATCACCGCTTTCGCCATGATCTTCACCAACGACATTATCCTTAGAATAAGTCAGTATCCCATCCAAATTTCTGGGAGCCATAGTGCGTTGTAATTGAGGAACAGGTGGTCCAAGAGGAGGAGGGGGAGGGTAATAGTAATTGGCAGGGGCAGGATAAAAGTACTGATGATGAGGGGGTGGCAACTGCTGTTGATTGACCATGTTACTTGGATTGTTATCAACTTTTCCTGGCATCAAATTCCCTTGTATACTACCTGTATTTCCTGTGCTGTCACCACTGCCAGCGCTACCACCTCCAGAAACCGTGGCTCCTGCACCAGTAGCGCCAGCGCTCATTGCGTATAAACCAGATGAAGATGGAGGCTGTAGTTGTGGTTGTGGGATATAAACAGCCATTGGATATGAATTGGGGGATAGATCCGGTCTAAAAGCCATTGCTTCCTGTTTTTTTAAATTGGTTGGTTTGAGGGGTATATGTCGTTGTTTGTGATTTTTGGGTAAAAATTAGTTGAAAAGGAGAGATAAGAAAAGTAAATTATTAATACGAATTGAAGGGGGTAATGGAAGCAGAAAAAAACAACAAAATGGGTAGTATATGACCGGATCTTAAGGATTTTGGACTATTGCAGGGTAAAATGTAACAAGCAAGAGAGATATATCGGTAGAGATAGGTAGATCAATTGGAATGTGCAAGTATGAAACGGGGTTGGAATCAATCAATTAATGAGTCCAATCAATCAATCAATTGATACCAGATCGGATCAGGTTGTAAGAAACAATTTAGAAATTTTAAAAGGTGGGACAGTAATTCAAGGCGGTGCAGCCAGAGTTTGACTGCAAAGTTGGGTGAAGTACTACTTGAGCGTTGAATGATGTATATATATATAAATGAGATACTGGTATATTCTAGGGAATATAACACCAATCAGTATTTTAGAGTATACACAGTTGTATATAGTGAAGTATATAGTACAGTTTCAAAAGTTTTGCTAACGTTCGAATCGGAATTGGAGTAAGGGGAGTAGGAGTAAGAGAATAATCAGCGATTGTTCTTGTTGTTCTTGTTTCTATGTTTGTTTTTGTTCTTGAAAACTCTGTTGCTATTATTGTTGTTATGGCTGAATCGTCTGGCGTTTTGAGCACCCTGTGGCTTTTCTGGAGCACCGAATCCTAACTCTTTAGCTAAAGATGATTCAAGACTAATACCAAACTTCTCTATTCTTTTCAAACTCGCCTTTAATGCTGGTAATTCATCCTCGTTACCAAACTTCTCTGCTCTAGCGATCTTCTTGGAGATTAAATCAACAGCTGCTTCTTTTAATTCGTCAGGACTCAAAACTTTCTGTTCTTCCTTTGCAACTGGGGCTGGTTCGCTTGCTTGGGGTTCAGCGACAGGCTCAGCTGGTTTTTCTTCAACAGCAGTTGGATCAGCAGGAGGAGTCACAGCAGCTTCTTCAGTGGCAGGTGTTGTTCCAACTGGTGCTTCTGGGGCAACAACTTCTGGTGCCGGTGCTTCTTCTTCAGCATCTAATTCGGCATCAATCTTGTCAGATTCTTCTAGTCTGCTAATCAAGTCAGCTTTGACCCCATTAATTGGCAAGCCTCTTGCCTTTAAGATGTCTTTCAATTGTGTAACTGTTTGTGTAGAGTATGTCGACATCTTGTTGCGATATTGTGTTGTTTGGGGGGTTGTAGAATTGGCTTGTATATTATGCTCGGTGCAATCTATGTCCAATTTCGCGTGTTTCAGTGTGTATACAAGTGATACAACGGTAGAATTTGATACAACTGGGTCTATTTCAGTGGTTATTGGGCACAATAAGGTGTATAAGTGTGTGTACAACGACCAAGGCCCCTCTGCTCATACCTGTTCCTATGGTCTCTCCCTCTGTGTTCTCCCCCAAAGTGCAAACAAAACACGCTGTTGTTCTCCTCGCAGTTTCCCATCGACACCCAAAGAGGAATTACGTGGCGTGTGACACTGTGTTTTTGTGGCTTGTGAAGGTTCATGCGGAAAATTTTCGATTCTGTGTGAATTCAAGCCCCAATTAAAGAAAGTTCTTTGTTTGAATGATGTCAAGGTATCGGATTCTAATGCTGTACTTGATATTGTAAAAGGCATTGATTACCATATAATTACACAATGAGTGAAGAAACACCTACCTTGGAACCTGTCAATGTCACGTACTGTGGAGTTTGCACTTTTCCTGTGGAATTCTGTGAATTTGGAAAGCCGTTCAAAAAATGTAAAGTTTGGTTGGAATCATCACATCCTGACTTGTATGCTAGTTTATACTCTGAAAATGCCAAAGCACAGGGATCTTCTTTATCCTCTGAAAGAGAAGCTAAAATGACCGAGTCATTAGCTAAAATGCAGCTCAAAGAAGAGAGAAAGATGCAAAGAGAAAGACAAGAATTAGAAAATGCAAAGGTGTTGATTAAGAGAATTCAAAGAACGAAACACAAGGCAGTTATCAGTATTGCTGGTTTAGAGGTGTTTGATGTTGACATGAAGAAGTTGGCCAAAACTTTTTCTTCTAAATTTGCCACTGGTGCCAGTGTGACCAAAAATGCTGAAAAGAAAGATGAAGTTGTCATTCAAGGTGATGTCGGTGATGAAGTCGAGGTTTATTTACATGATTTACTAGCTGAAAAGGGTTTAACTAATGTCAAAGTTGAACAGGTTTCTGAAAAGAAACCAAAGAAGAAGTCCAATCCATAAATTTAGCTCCATACCCATCTATCTCTCTCCCTCATTTCAACTTTCGAGATCCTCTATCCCCATCCCCATCCCTCCCTCCCCCAGTTATACGATCTTTTTAAAGTAAAAGTCACGTGTAGATGCATGACTTTTCTGTAATGTAACGTTAATATATTATGTTCTTTTGATATTCACATACATCTTCCAGTAAAGTACCGTCAATATATCCACAAGATCACTAGTTGACGGGAATGCCTACATCCACAACAGATTTTCCTACTGTCATAACAAATTATATAATCAATTATATAATATCATGACATAATCAACTCTGACCACTACCACAAATTACCGCAGCAACTGCATTACTTACTACTTCAGAAACTACATTCCATTCTCCGCTACTATAAGAATATCTCAAGATAAATAATCAGATAAATAATCAGATAACAAGAAGATCTCAAGATAAATAATCAGATAAATAATCAGATAACAAGAAGATCTCAAGATAAATAATCAGATAAATAATCAGATAACAAGAAGATCTCAAGATAAATAATCAGATAAATAATCAGATAACAAGAAGATCTCAAGATAAATAATCAGATAAATAATCAGATAACAAGAAGAAAGAGATATTCTTATAGTAGCGGAGAATGGAATGTAGTTTCTGAAGTAGTAAGTAATGCAGTTGCTGCGGTAATTTGTGGTAGTGGTCAGAGTTGATTATGTCATGATATTGTATAATTGATTATATAATGAGAAAATATTACAAATTTGTGGTGGAAGTAGCAATTCCCATGATTAACTGATTGATTATCTAATGTGTCATGTAATGCCAAAGAGCGGCTCAAATGCAAATTAATTTTCAAAATTTTCCATACTCGTCAATAGAAAAACGTTTATTTCAATTTAACTATCTCTTGTTTTGGTCCTGGGTTCACAAAAACTTCCAACAGTTATACTATCACACTTCTGTTTAATCCAGTTCAACTAGTCCTGTACATACTGTGAATGATATAATATCTTTCCATTGCCTTTTTGAAACTCTAAGAGCAATAAACATTACAAGAGAAACAATTGGCGCTATACAAAAGATCTCGGCAATTATTATTGATCTAATTGAAAACGCAATCTACCTCGTTCAACTTATACGTTATACAAATATAAATCAACAAAAACAGTCGCGAATAAACAAAAAGTTCAAGCAACTGGTCTACAACAATGTCTTTCAATGATGTCCTTAAAAGAGGTGACGAGCATCTTTTATCCAATCGACCAGAAAGTTCAAAACTTTGGAATGCATTCTCTCATTTAACTTGTTTAGCTGCTGTTGGCGCATCTAAAGTTGTCCTTAACGTTTTTTACAACGTGAATTTAAAGGGATTACATAACATTGATCAAGGATTATCCAAAGCCAGAAAAGAAAACAGAGGTTTCGTTACAATGATGAACCACATGTCAGTTTGTGACGATCCATTTTTGTGGGGGTGTCTTCCATGGAGATATTATTATGACTTGGATGATATTAGATGGGGGTTAGGTGCTTCAAACGTTTGTTTCACAACTCCTGGTCTAACAAGATTCTTCTCATTAGGTAAGATCCTACCTTGTGAAAGGTTCGGAAGAGGTCCATTCCAAGATAGTTTGGATGCTGCTGTGAGAGTGCTTTCGCCCGATGATACTTTAGATTCTAATCATATTTTCCAGTCTGTTTATGATAAGAAAGAAACCAAATCAAGAATAGTAACTGGTGGTATATCTCTTACTGAGGTCAAATCTTTCTATTCACCTTTGTATACTCCGCCAGTTTTAAGATACAAAACCTCATGGCTGCATGTTTTCCCTGAAGGCTACGTTTGTCAATTGAACCCTCCACATAACAACTCGATGAGATTCTTCAGATGGGGCACAGCAAGGCTTATTCTAGAGCCTACAGTTGCGCCAGTCATCGTTCCTATTTTCTCAAACGGATTTGAAAAAATTGTGCCCGAAGGTAAGTCTGAAGGACTTGCGGAAAGTATCTTGCCTCAAAACATAGGCGCAGAGATCCTAGTTAATATCGGTAAACCGTTAGATGATAATATCATTGAATCATTCAGAAAAGAATGGAAGGATCTGTGTGTTAAATATAACGATGCATCATGTCCTAATGATCTGTCATTTGAATTGAAGTTTGGCAAAGAAGCAAGAGATTTACGCTCCAGAGTCTGTGGTTATTTAAGAGAACAGGTTGCTAAATTAAGACTTGAGAATGGATTTGAAGAAGAAGATCCTCGTTTCAAATCTGTTGATTTCTGGAAAAAATACACATCGTCAAAAGGTGAAAGTGATCCTGATATTGAATTCGTTGGCTTAAATTGGGCAATCAAAGAGTACCAAAAGAATGTTAAGAGATTTGATGAGTACGGCAATCATATCTCTGATAATAAATAAATAAGTTGAAAACAATCAACTTATATATACTTTTTTATGAGGTAATTGAATACCTCACATCATCGCCTGTCTGGGTTTGTTTTTTAGCTCAATGCTAACTTGTATATAGACCTTTCCTAATATTTATTCATACGCTTTGAATGTATATAAAATCATCGTTATCGGAGATTAATGTAAAATGAATATACTAATGAATCCTAGATATTTCTTCCCAAAAATGGAGATGCAAATGAACGGTGTCGATCGACTTTAAACTTGATATCGACGTAAGCCACAGGTATCTATTCATCAGCCATGTCTTGTTTAATACACCATCCACCTTGTATTTGAGGCTGGTGAACCAACAGAGGATCTACCCCACTTTCTTCATTGGTATTCTGCTTTTGTATAAAAATACTTTCAAACTTTGAACTATCGGATCAGTTTTACTTGTTAGACAATTCTTTGAAAACTCTATAACAGACTCAATTCTTGGACATTGCATATATTTGCATCAGTCGACAGAAACAAGAAAATACAATGTCAAGGCTGATAAAACAAAATGGACTGATTTCAAAGGTGTTTGAACAACTTGTAAAAAATTCGTTGCTTTCAACTACAGCTGCCAATAGTATATCCATTAGACATTACAGTATATCTATAAGGCCCAAAGATCTTAATAAACCAGATTTTAATCAATTGGGTACCCAGAGTCGCTTTGCTCAGATTAACGGTTCGTTCAAAGTAACTGCACTCAGGCATCAATCCTCTGTACCATCCCCAGATCTAGCAGACATAGAAAAACTAACGAAAAAACTCAAAAGAGATCTCAAATCAATGATGAATGCCACAAATTCTGCACCTAAATCAAAAGCAAAAAGACTTAAAGCGGATTTAATCGAACTGATAAATTACTTACCGAATGGAGAATTCGATAAACAGGACCTTTATTTCATTGCCAAAGTCGTCAATAGTGTGGATGTATTTGATTCTCCATTGGATATATTGAGTCCTGGTGAGCTAATGGCAATTTTAAGAAGTGTGCTGCCTGCAATGACTTTGGAAGATGTTCGTTACATTGATTTCTTTCCGAGATTTTATAATGCCATGAGAGGGTCTACACCATATCAAACTGATCAACTAATTAGACTGCAACTGTTTGAGATTTTTTTGAACTATGTCATGCTTAGTAATAAACGGTTGAATGTCGTTCAAATTATAGACGCTTTCATCAAGGAAGAAAAAACAACCAGAGGTGATGATGTTACTAAGGAAGTTATTGATATTACTTTGGAAGCCTTCAAGTTGGCTAAACCTGATACAGACGTTGTTTTGAAATTAGCTGAACTTTCAGACCTAGAAACTAAAGAAAGTATTGACTCGCTATTATCTAACTTTTTTATTGCAGGTGATGCAGAAATCGGTAATAACTATGAGGAAAATGATGTCAATTTGAAATTGATGGGTATATTGCAGCAAATTGAAGAAAAAGTTGAAGTTCCTTTGGAAGAGTACATAAATTTGCTATATTTCGCTACAAAAAACTCCTTTGACGATTGTTCATTACAGATATTGACGAATATATCCAAATTGACAAAATCGTTTACTAAGTTTGAATTGTTGGATACTGTCAGAAACGATGAGCTGTTTGCAATTGTTTCATCTGCTTTAAAATTCCAGAATTTTGAACAATGTGCAACAAAATTAATAGACAATTTGACTTTGAAGCATGATTTCACTGAATTCTCAGAAATGGAATGGGTTGCTTACTTGCAATTGAATATATACAAATTGAAAGATTCAAATACCGCTGATGAGGCCATTGCCATCATTGAAGACGTTAACAATAGACTAACTAACGACTTACAAAGAGACTATAAGTTTGATAGTGTTGATACTTATAACTATTGTATCAATGCTTTATGTTACTCCGAGAAATCCATTGATTTTGTGGAATCATTTACAGAGTTATTTGACGATAGATACAGTTTAGCAAGAGATGCACATTCTTTTGCCACATTAATAGAATATCATTTGAAAACTGACAACAACTATAGAGAATGTTTAGACTTATTTGAAAGATCTCTAGAAGAATTAGTTAATTGGGATGAAGATTATGGTGGAATGTACATGCCGACATTATTCAAATTGTTGACGGTTTACTGTAACGATAGTCGGGATGATGCATTTGCTAAAGCGGGATATTATAAGAAATTAAGAGGTTTTGGCTTTAAGATAAACAAAGCTGCATTAACAGCATTGACAAAAGTGTTTTTGAATTGTCATTATATTGGGGATGCATTTGGGTTGTTCAATCAACAAACAGTTGAACTAGAAGACGGTGTGAAATTTTCCGTTGATCAATACCCTGAGTTATTCCATGCATATCATCAATATATAATCACATCAAAGCATGACATTGAACTAAATTGGTTCATTTATGAATTTTTAGATTCAAAATTTGATATTCCTTACAAGTACTATCCTGATTTCCTTCAATTTTTCACTTCTGTTGATAAACCATACTGGGTGCTCAAAATTTTTGCGAACATGAAGAAGCTAAGCAAAGAATTTAAACTTCCTCCACCAAATGAGCAAATATACACATACTTATTTAAGGCGTTTGGTAAAAGTGAGTACGAGAAGGGGGTTTTTAATCTTCATTTATCCATGAAAATGGATCTATCCATAAATCTGAACATGCAGTTGCTTAATTCATTGATGGAGGCTTATACATCTTTACAAGATCCGTTCAAAGTGAGAGATGCGTTTAATCTTGCATTGACATTACCAAGAGAGCACGGGTTGAACCAGGAGAGCTGTTACTGGATGTTAAAATCGTTGAAGTTTGCATCTTTAGGCCACGTCAAGCAGTTGTACTATAACTTCTCTCAATATGATATGGTTCCGGATTCTAAAATTTTTGGAGAGTATCTAATAGCTAATTGTTATTTTGAACAGTATGGTTCTGCATTTGGTATATTGGAAGAACATTATAATAACGGTGATCTTCATTTGATAGATAGGGATGTTTTGAAGAATATGCATAATTGGTGTTTGAATTCAGAAGTCAGAAAGCAGTTGGATACTTTTGCAAGCAGTAATTATCCTGAAATTTGGACAGAGTTGAAAAACAGTGGGGAGTTGTTGGAGGGTGAAGAGGAAACACCTTCTTTGTTAGAAAGTGCTTATGACGGTGTTGGGTTTGACCTCAGTATATCTGATAAGTAACTTCTACTTTTTCTGTATTTGCCATACCTCACTTATTTATTTATTCATTTCATATCTTCGTTTAATGCATTTATGCAGTATGTATATACATATATAGAATGACTATAAAAAGTTTGAAAGCTGCATTCAATTCTTCTTTTGAGGTTGTCCGATATGCGTTCTATTGACCTTTGTGGCAAACCGTAAAGAATTCAAAGTTTCGTTGAAATGTTTGATATTCCCAGAAATATTAACAAACATCAAAGTTTTTGAATTCCCGCCCAACGAGTACTGTAATAAATAAGTCAACTTTGAATTTCTATAAGGAATGTGTGGGTTTTGATTACAAAGGGATAGTATCACATCGCCAAGAGAGCTTAATGATCTATTAATTGACTGTGTTTCTTTCAATCTGTCACCGGTGACTAGAGATTGAGATATTCTTTCCGATCCTGCTAAATCAATCAAATTCAACTTTCCATTAACGGTTTCGCAAGTTTTGTAATTGACACCCTTCAAGTGTATGATGAAGATAGAGTGGGATCTGGATGATCTCATATTTGAATTAGTTGATGCAGTGACTCTGTTTCTATTTGCCGTTTTCAAGATATCGTTCACTTGTTCGGCATTTTCAAGTTTGATCGTCGTTAGATCTGTGATTGTTGTAGTTTGAGTAGCTTCATCGTGCTTTATCTCATGCTTTACCATGTCGAGGTTTTTCAAGTATGAAGAGTTTGTCAAATCGTTGATGTTCTCGTTGTAAATCTCAAGAAACTGACCATAGATTTCAAACTCCCAATTAGATTCCTTCAATTTTTTAGCGGTTGAGAATATCTGACTAACGGATCTTGGTATTAACCCATCGTTTGGGTTGGACATTGTGTGTGTTTTACCAGAGCCTGTTTGGCCGTATGTGAATATGCAAACGTTGTAACCGTCAAGTGCACTTTGAACTAGTTGGCTTATCTCGTCGAAAATTTCGGAATTTGTAGAGTTTTGGCTAAACACTTTATCGAATCCAAATTTGTACGTCTTTGTAGTGATTTTGTTATTGAACGTATGTTTGTTTTGGTTCGGGTTTTGAGGTTCGGTTATTGTAATGTATTCTTTCCCATCATGGCAATCTGAAAAATTGGACGTTTCGGTTTTGAAACTTTCTTCAGAGTCATTCGGTCTCAGTCTGCAAAAAACTCTAATATTTCCTTTCAACTCTTGAAGTTGGTTGTGTAGTTTCCTCCTCGTAGTCTCTTCGTTCAATAACTTTTCTTTCAACCCTAAAGACGCTGCTATGTAATGTTCCGATTCTTCGCCCAGCCTTTCCAATTCTAACTCCTTTTTCGTTATTTGTTTCTTTAAAATCGTGATTTCAGAGTGTATTTCAAAAGTGCTCTTTTCATATATAGATGATTTTGCCTTCGCATTTTCAAGTGACTCAACTAAGGTGGTATGTGTAGCTCTTCGTTCAATTAAATCTTGCTGTAAAGTTTTGATTTGTTTTTCAATGTTCAATATTTCGTTCTCAATTAAGTGTTTTTCCTTAAAAAGTGAAGCTTTCTCATCTTGAATCTTCGTTTTATAATCTTCTGTGTTTGACTCGAATTCATTTTTCATGTTATCGATACTAGTTTTTAATTCTTGGTCAAGTTTTCCATAGGAATTTGTGGTATCATTTAGCTGGTTCGTTAATTCAATTTTTCTTTTGTTAAAAGTTTCCTGTTTCTGTATCATAATATTTTGAGTTCTGGCTTCATAATTTTCACTTATTTCATCAATTTTCAAGTTAAATTCCAGTTCTGTGTTTTGTTTGAAAAGCTGAAACTCATCTATTAAGTCTTTGAGATCGTGTTCAAGTTTGAACCCTAATCCTGATAGCTCACTTTCCTTACTTTTGTGCGCTCTTTCCAATCCCTTGTATTGTGTGTCCAGTTTCTCCAGTTCCAGCTGCATCTCCGGCAAGCCTGACCTTAAGTTCCATAGCTCTGTCTTCAATTGATCAAGCTCTGCTTGGTGAAGTTCCTTGATTCTTTGAATCTCGATAAGCTCACGCTGTTTGTCATTGTGTATTTTCTCTATTAAGTTCATGTTTCCACTCATCTGTTTCTTTTTAACTGGAGACCTGCCAGGAGAGAAATTTCCTTTCCTGCTAGAAGAAAAGTTAGGCATGTTCTTATATTCAATTGACTTATGGTTATGAAAATTGCCTGAAATCCCGCCTGGATTATAAGATATGTTTATAATTATTTGTTGACTCCTAGAGTAAATTAAAATTATGATTAGTAATATATTATCTCTAAATCTTATCACCTTGAATCATATTATGAATCAGATAGATTTGCAAATCTCAAAATCGAAATGTAAACAAACAGATTTTTGGCGTGTACATATTTCTAACACCTCACACCGCTATTGTTTATTAACTTCTGGGACCGGGAGATTAAGAAAAGGTGGAAAGTTTTAGTTTTATTGGTAGATTAAAGCATAATATTCTGGCAATCAACAGCTTAAATCAGTAGTTAATATATTCTAGTTGTATGAAATAGTTCTTTTATTTCCTCCAAGCGCCGTTGCTACGTTTGAAAGCTTCAGCTCGTTGGCTCAATCCAGTTTCCCTTATAAATCACTTATTAGAAAATCAATAGCACTAAAATTACTTTGAGCTTTTTTTCTGGAGCTTACAAGCTGTCTTTTATCTATATTTTCACAAGCTTTTGTTGTTTCCAGTGTCTTTTTACAACTTTAATGCGCAATCTTGTGGCTTGGTTCCAATAAAGAAATGGTCCTATTCACTTATGTCACGGATAACATCCATTAAAAATTATCACACGACATCCGATATAGTGTAACGGCTATCATGGTCCGCTTTCACCGGGCAGACCCGGGTTCGACTCCCGGTATCGGAATTTCTTAAACTTTATTTTTTAGCTTTTTGAATCCTTCCCTCTTTTACTATAAGTGCCCCTCAGAATAAACAATAATATTAAACATTATTATTTTTTGCTTCTTGGTCTGGAATCAACGAAAACAGATTAATTTTTTAAGAAAGAAAAAAGAAATCTCATCTGTTATCCAAAGTGATTTGCTCTATCATTGTTGTTCGTTGAAAAAAATTACTTTAAATTGTCTTGATATCTTAAATTCTCGTAATGAAGTATTCGTCAGGTGTTGGTTCAACTATAAGACTAGAATTAAGGTTGCTTGTAAGCCTTCATCGAATTATAAGCATTATTCCAAGAGATTTATATCACTGAGCAAGCCCCCATTAAATGCAGACCCAATAAAATCATTTATAAAGGAAATTGGTGCCCACAAATTTGTGACAACTATTACGTTGTATGCTTGAGGGGCCAGCACCACCACCAAAATCATCTTTCTAGCTTTCTTCTTTGCATGCTGTTCTACCTGCGATGGTTTAAAATATCTGCACCTTGCTAGCTTTAAAATGAGATGATTTAGAATGTTACATTTCTTTAGTTTTCTTTGATTTTTAACAGGAATAGATCAAGAGAAGGTGAGAATGGATAGAATAAATCTCTTATCTCTATTCCTTCCATAAAAGAGATGAGTTTAGATATAAATGTAGGTTACAAATCTTTATTTGTGAAAAATCTTTGTACTTCATTTTTCAGTGCAAAATTCAAAAAAAACAGAACACGCCTGATACTACAGTAAGATGGACCTGGAATTTACAGTACTTTCCCTAAAGTTGCTTTCTTTCTTGCAGATTCTGCATGTGATCAGCCACAGACTTCGATATGGATGCAGTGAATTAAAATAAAGCAAAACATGCATACTATATCCGTTTTTCTCCATATTATGTTGGGAGAAATAACAAGTCTATTAACGTCGTGGAGCTTCTGTTTGGAACTGGCAAAAAAAAGAAAAAGCCGAACGACTAAAGCTTGCTGAATTATTTTCTTATATCATCAAGTTAACTCGGCAATCCAGAATAAATAATAGGTATTCGTTTAGAGAAAGTCTATTGATCATTCGCTAGTTCGGCGTGCCTGTAGAGGCGGTATGTATGCATGCAACGCTATGCACTTGCGCATAACATCACCAACCAAAAACCTGTTTACACACGATATCCTTCTAGAATCAATGAGAGGATGCTTCCATCAAATCCAAAGAAATAGAGGGGACCAGAAATTCATGTCTTTATGACAGGAATCGTATGGCTTTATTACCGTGTGTTTAAATTCACTGGTGTTATTCTTGCTAGTGCAAACAAAACAAGAAATAGTAGTTCGCTTTCAAGCTGTGTAAAGTACATTTTGTCGGGAAAGGATCAAGATCTACTAATATGTACCAATCTTAAAATTCGAAATCGATCTTTGATTCAAGTCTATTTATTCAGAAATCATTACAACTAGGAAGCTTCTTTAACAAAATTTAATTGTTTCTGGATGAAATTCAAGGGGGATACAGATTCATCTGGTATTGCATATGCTACGTTTTCTGGTAACCATAACTGAAAAGCAACCTCTAGCAACAAGACCACCAAAAGCAAACATGCCTTTGTTAAGAAATTTTACTTGTTTGATGCCAATGCAAATCAGTCTAAAACCATTCTCACCGATGTAGAACAGGAGTTTTCTGGCAGAGGGAAGGAGGATAGAATCTTGAAATTCCATCCTGGGACCAGGTTTTGCACAAATATAAGATGCATATTATTGCATTCCAAAAATAATAAGTTCTCTGCTGTTTACCAGGAACATATTCTGATGATATATAATGTACGGTTTCTTTAACTGTTACCAGAAAATAAATCAACATGTAATGCCACTGCGTCGCTTGTTTAGTGCACAAATTTAAGAGGTTGCGCATAGATTGTACATCTTCAAATCAGGGTGATATTGACCGCAGGCAGCAACAGGTCATCACATGGTCCAGAACTGATCAGACGATAAGTCATTAACTTTTGATAGCAAATTACCCTTAATGATCAACTCAAACCTCTGTTTGCGACAAATGGACCGTTCAAATGGCTTAAACACAAAAGTTGACAACTTAACGTCTACTGATCCCTTATTTGTATCTTTATTTGCCAACAGCACAGTAACTAAAGCTCTAAATTTTATGAGCTCTTGCATACAGGTGGCACGTTGGTTATTATTATATTCAAAATTATTCACTTGCAGAATGTATGAAAAGAAAAATCAAAGAAAAAAAGAGAACACGAACACACGTCAAAAGACAGGAAAATGGAAATGTAGCATACACTTTGTTGTTTGATATATACTTTTTTTTGATCTGTTGAAGCAAACCAGGAAAACACGCAAACATATATTCTGGTTTTGAACAAATAAGTTTGCTAATGAATATATATTTAACTTTTATTAACAGTATCACAAAATGCCAACCAAATATAGTGAAGAATAACAAAACAGAACACATAATCTGATTTTGACCTATTTCAAGTATATCTGTTTATAGAGTCCATCTTCTATGCCCTTATAAGTCTATATTAAACCGAAACCAATTTTCATTTTATAAATATACATTGTATCTGTTTCTTCACTTTCCTTATTATTTCCATTCCTTTTAAGTTTAATAATATAGCATTCTTGAAAAAGTGTTATAACCCCGTCTTGATTACTGACTTGTTCTTCTAATTAACCAGACATTCCTTCGGCCTCAGAAACCAAACCAAAAACAGGAAAAAACACTAAAACACTGTATGTACCATTAAGAAAAAATTAAGTAAATGAGTACCGATAAACCAAAGGGTATCAAGCTCCCGTCATTCAATGAGCTTACGAAAACATTTCCACAAACGGGAAAAGAGCCAGTGGAAGATCATGAAACAAGGTCACCAAGGATTACAGTTCTTCCTCCATTAGCTGAAGATAGAGAACCACAAAACGCACATCCAATTACCCCAGTTTCTAGTTTTCCTATTGAATCAGGGCAATCAAATTATGAATTTCCTTCAAGAAACAACTCTTTCCAGGCTCGTCAACCTGTCGAGTACCCACAACCTAACCAAGGGTTTCAGCAGCAATCTCCAAAACAACTACCCGAGAAGCCCATACATCAATCACATATACAACAACCCGCAATGTATAATCAATATCCTGTACGACGTCAGATCTCTCCAGATCCACAACAAATCGAAATGGAATATTATCAACATCAACACGAACAATCAATGATTTCACAAAACCCACCTCCTCCACCACCAGGCTATCAGTTTGTTGGTGGACCAACTCACCCACAACCACAATACACACAAGAGCATTCCCAATCTATCAATTATGAGAAGTTACCACCTGGATATCATCATGATCAAAGAATTATGTCTTCTCATTCCCTGTCACAACAGCAACATCCAACTGGACATTATGAGCCTCAAATTCAGCCTCAAGGTCAAAAACCATTTGAACACCAAGTTCATGCTCAAATTCCAAGGCCAATGCCCTTAGATCAAGAAGAAATCGAATCATCTGTGAACAATGAATTTTGGCATTCAAAGCAAAATTTCAGGTTTCCTCCTGGAGCTCCTCCTAGTCAAACACCAGCGCAACTTCATCATCCAGCGCAACCGCCACCACCACCCCAAGATCAAATGCTGAAACCTGATTTTAATCCAATTCAGTATCATCCACTACACCAACCATCACATCAACAACAGCAACAACAACAACAACCACTTCCACCTCGTCAAATGCAGATCTCTCCAACCCCCCAAGCTTACATACAACAGAGCCCAATGCAACACCAACATCATGGCCACCCCCCACTGAGACCTTCTTTTTCTGAACAAACCCCATTTTTACAACAACCACCACCACCACCTCAACAGCAACAATTCCACAGAAGATCGCAAAGCGGGCAAGCATATTTCCAACAACACCAAAGGCAACATTCTGGAGTGTCAACAAGAAATAGTCGTAGCAGAGGACATACTAAATCAGTTTCAGTTTCACCGAGACCGAGACAAGTATCACAGGTTAGATCACCAAGGTTTGACCATCCGTTGAGAGTTTTCAAAAAAATTGAGAGTTCATTCAATTTATTTAGAAACATCAACCAATTTGGTGAATTTGACCTTGCTAGAAACATACCAGCTGAGTTTGAAAACATCAATCCCAATGACATCGATCAATTAAGTAGACTTCACAGATTTTTAGTCAATTTCCCAGAATCTAAATTAAATAACGCTCTATACAATTTAAAGGAATTACAAAGCACTATTGAATCATGGAGACTTTTCAAATCAAAGCCAATATCTGAGAATTCCGGAACTTTTGCATATTCGGGATTTGGTGGTTCAACTCTTGCCTCTCGAACGCCAACAGATACCAGTTTAAGAAGACCATCGAATGCTAATATAAATACTTCAATGGCAAACACATCGACAAGTTCAAATATAAGTATAGCTGTCAATCCTCCGATAGATTTAACTAGAGCTGGCAACGCCAGCTTTAATAGATCATCATTTCGTGCCGCTGATGGTAGAACACCAACAACAAGTAACAAGAAACAAAAAATCCTTCAAACTCACAGGCCAAGTAAATCTGAACCTATGAACATTACAGGGGAAGCTGCATTTTTGAAAGTTGATCCTCCAAAGCCATTGATTTTTAGTCCCAGCGATGATTCTAAAAACAAACCGAAATTTGTTCCCCAAGGTACTTTACACCAGGATCTTGGAGTGAAACCAAAAACGAGATGCATGCAATGTGGGTCAGTAAATACACCAGAATGGAGGAAAGGACCTTCTGGAGCTAGAACCTTATGTAATGCATGTGGATTATTTCATTCAAAGTTGGTCAAACAAAAAGGAGCTGATGAAGCTGCTGAGATTATGAGAAGTCGGAGAGAAACCGGAAAAAGTGGAGATCGACGAATTAATGGAGGCTAGGCGATTTTTGGGTTTTCCCTCATCCTATTGTAATACATTTGAACTGTATAAGATCTTTATGTATATGTATATCTATACTTAATTTGTACAATTAATGTAATTTCCAAAAAGATTTAAGTAACTAAAACGGTGAATCGTGTTTCGGTGATACACTTTTGGCGTACAAGCTTTACTGGGATAAAAACCTCGAGCTTCTTGGCCTAATACCTTTAAGGAAAGCTTGTATCGGGTGACAGCTATATGTATAATCTACAGTGACACGACAGATACACACACACCCAAACGAACATAGATTAATCCAGATCCAGTCACCCCATGATTATATAATGCTATTTAAACAATAGACGTGATCTCATTAACAATAGGTTCCGCGCAACTGACGTTCCAGCACACTCGAATTGCCACCAAAATCCTAGGCTTGAAGAGTTTGCAACCAACCAACCCCGGGGGTTGCCTAAAGTGGAACAATTGCCCCGCTATACATACCTACGTATATTATATCACATCATGTTAGGATTAGACCACTTTATTGCTTTGTCTTATATAGGTTTATATAATAGTACCTCCACTTTGAAGAGTAGAGAAAATATATTCTATTGTTATACCTAATCTAATAATAGCCAGATCCTGACACATCATTCATAAACCCCAATATGCGTAATGAATTTGATTAAACTGAATCAATTCCTTTGAATCTTTCAAAGTTGTAAGCCTATTCGTATACACATATTAGATACAAATATTAATGGAATCCTTGATATATTCTACGGAATATTATAGGCCATAGAGAATATACATACTCTTTAAACAAGCCAGAATACAGACAGATGAATGGAAAGCTGGTGGACAACAAACACATGATACGTCTTCGGAAAATCACGGATTAATACAACCCACATTTAGCTCTTAAATATTCCGTACCGTATGGATTTTCATGACAATGCCAAAGATGGAGGATTCCTTGCCCTTTGTGTATGTGGATACCGACTGTGTTGGATGTCATGTTGATGGGTACTATATTGATGGCACGAGTAGATAAACATATATACTATACAAGAAGTATCTATATATCGTTGCCTTTTATGATAGTACTATCAAACACTCCCACCCACCACTCACTCCCAACCACGATCACGGAACTCCCTCTCGCCGCCTGGTACCCCTCCCAGTCCCCCCGACAGAGTTCTTCCGCGACGCATGCGGCACCGAATAGAAAATAATCCACAGCGCAGCGAGCGTTCCGAATTTCAGCCAACTTTCGTCTGCGGTGAGGACATGGGAAGCTAACTAACTATATAAAATTGCGCTTTTGTCTCTCTTGTTTTTACTCTCTCTTCTTTCCTAATTACACCCGATATCTTGCTTTTTTGTCCACTTTCTTCTGTTTATCGTCATCATACTCATTTATGTCCTTTCTTAACTAATATTTATCAAAAGTAAAATCTACATCAGAATTCAAGACAAGACTCAAACCTCGAAACAAAGATCTCAAAATGTTCAGTTACAAGCAACCAGAACTGAAAACACCTGACAGTTTTACGCTTAATGCTAGAGAAGCAGTCATACATAACTTATCTACGAGTAGGCAACAGCATCTACAGATACTTGAACAACCGTATACGAATATCCAACAATCTATAACACCTCAAAGAATACCCAACTCTGCCAACAATAACAACAACAACAGCAACGTCCTAGATAGGGTGAAAACTGGTTCTTCGATCTTATCCAGATTTGGCAAAAGATCAAACAAACAATCAAATCAGTCACTGCCAAACTTGTCAAGAACAACATCATACGCTTCATCTATACATTCATCGTCAACAACTTCATCAGCAGCATCAAATTCTGTTTTCTCGTCAAATTCTTCCATGTATTCGAACAACTCATCGATAGATTCAACACTCCAACAGCATGATTACACTAAATATCACTTTCCTACTACAACACCATCAGACTCAAGTTATAACAACAGACTAATTTTAAACCTAAGTAGCGTTTTAGATGAGATCAACTCAAATAAACATGCGATAAAAAATGCAGGAAGTCAAATATTCAACGAATTGAATTCAATTTTACGAACAACAAAAGCTAAAAATCAAGATTCACCGGAAAAGTTAATCGATTGGAATTTAAATCTAATGCGTGTCTTGCTGTTCATCTATCAAAGCAATGAACCTTTTGAATGGAAGAATAAAACAGTTTATGTCAAGGTTGATGATTTTAATGCGAAATCTGCTTTGACTAGCGAATTAACAAAGATTCAAAAGATGAATAATCCCAAATTTAATTCATTTTTATCACAAGTACAAAAGCAAGAGAACGATAACAGCATCAAAAACAGTATTAGTGGCGAATACTTTAATGAGACTTTTTTGTTGAAAATTGAGAAAGTCGAAGAAGAGCATTTAAACCAAGATGACAATGAATTTGTAAATTCATTGATAAATTCAGAACTTTTCAAAGAATTTCAGATTGACCCAAATTTCAAGAAATTAGTTGCCACTATTTCAATTTCAAATTCTAAAAAATCAAATTTGAATAACTATAAAATGATTGCACTACGAAACTATTTCTTGAATTTATTAGTTGCTGCCCAAACTTTATTCGAGTTCCATTACAGTGATTTAATCGGTGTTAATGTCTCCAAATTAGAATCATCAGAAAGAAAATTACTGTGGGACGGTATCCGAGAAAGAAACTTTGAGAAAATTCAAATTTTTGGTTGCCTATAATCAATCCACTTTATATATTTCACAATTCTCTATATAACTAATGAAAATATTCTTAATGACCCCCCTCTACATCTACTTATTTACTTAGAATCAATTTATTAAACGTACATTCTCTTTTCTCATTAGTAAAGAAATAAAATAAATAAAATACAAACAGGGAAAAAGTATTAAAATCTTCTTCTCTTTTCTTGAACTTTTTTATAGTAAGCTTTACCACCACTCAACTTCTTTTCTTGAACTTCACTATACTTTCTCTTGAACCACTTCTTTGATTCATCATCCTTCAACAGCTCATCCACAAACCCAGTACCCCTCTTCTTACGATCAATTCTAGTGTAGAAATCAGAAGCATCAGTCATGATAGTACCGACATGGAACGCTTCTGGAATCTTCCAGGACGCATCTTTCTTATAGTGACGTTTTGGATCAATCGATGACCTGTTTTTCAATATCGTTAAATCTCTCTTCATTTTCTCAGTCAGTTCAACTTTTGGTAATTCGAACCATTTTTCCGAAATACTTTTTTCAACAATTTTCTTGCCACCGTTACTGCCGCTTGGCAAAGCACTTGTTATTGGATCATTTAGTTTCTTAACTTCGTTTATCTTGGCTTCCCTTTTCTTATTCTTTAAAAATTCACTAGGATTGTCTAAAGCCGTTGTTTTAATCGAAGGTAAATTAAAAACAGATTTCTTCAACTCGTTGAACTTTTCTCTTTCACTGAGTATCTTTTTATTCGTTATCTTTGATGAAGATGAGGATAGAGATTTTAATTGTTCAAAAATATCATCAATTCCTGAATCTTCGTCTTCTAAATACGTCTCGCTTGATGACCCGTTATCTAATGAAGTTATACTTTCGGGTATTGGCGAAAAATTCCTTTGCATCATTGCTTAATATATGATAATGTGGCCTGGTAAATGGTGTATATGCTATATATATAGGTAATGGTGTTTCTGATTATCTTTTTTGATATCTCCTTTACTAGTAATTCAAGTAAAAGGTAGAGATAAAAAATGCATAATAATAAAATTTTTTTTTCTGTTTACTGAACACGTTCTTATTCTGACAGCTACTAAAAGTTACTTGATGATTTATTTATTTAAGACAAGAAAGGGACGAGTTTAAAAACACTTGGAAGGAAAATGGACTATATATAGGGGAGTGAAAATAGAAAAAAATAGAAAAAAAGAGAGAACATTTAAGTCTGTTCAATAAACAAAATACGACATAGAAGAAGGAAAACAAAAGTGAAAAAAAATATACAATCAGCTATAAAATTAAGGTCATAAAATAAAAAGGTAAAAAAATAAAGTCAGTGAAGGAAAGATCAAGGGACAGAAAATCAGAAAGAATCTACATAACAGGGAAAGATTCTGATAAAGCAATTAATTTTTCAATACTCGCTAAATGCTTACCGTAACTACCCTTATTAATCAAATCCAAATATTCTCTAATCTTCATAATCAACAACTTCTTCTTTTCAGGTTCAATTAATTCAACCATCTTTTGAACAACATAGTTTGCAAATGGATCCTTCATCATTAAACTTAATGCCGATTCTTCGTCCAATTCAGCATTTAATTCCATGTTGTCTTTCAAGATTGCATTATAAATCTTGACTCTGTTTTCAACAGACTGATAAATGATACATTTTTCAACTGCGTTAGAAGCAAATTTATGCTTTGATAATTCAACCAAATTTGTTAAAACAGTGTTCAAAACTTCATTTGTATATTCAGTAGAACCATGCTCAATGATATGCTGAATAACATAATTACCAAATTGATCTTGAATTAAATAATAGATGTAACCTTTTAATTCATTCAAAATAAACTTTTGATCAGCTATGCTAGAAAATTCTAAAAGTCTTTGAATCACTCTACAACCATAAGGATGGGTTGATAAATGATAAATTTGGTCCTTCAATGAATCTAAGATAAATGGAATTTCGGCAATTGGCATACATTCAATAGATTTTTGGATAACATGGTTACCATTTTGATCTTTAACCATCGCTAAAATGTTTGCTTTAACTTCATCTAAAAGTAGCAATTGATCAGGTAATTCTAAAACTTCTAAACATTTTTGAACAACTCTACAGCCGTACATTTGTAGAGACAGTTGATTAAAACTACCTTTCATTGACTCAAACAGAATCTTTCTTTGAACTTTATTACCATATTCAAAATATTTTTGTATAACGTAGTTGCCAAAAACATCAGTTATTAGGTCAATAGAAAAGCTTCTAATTTCATTGAAGATAGCTTCCTTATCTTGATCATTAGAAACTGCCAACTGTTGTTGAATAAATCTTGAACCATGTTGATCTTTAGCAAATTCGTAACCATGACCATAAATGTCTCTCAAAGTATAATCTTTGTTCTTGTTGTTTCTAAATTCTTCTAATAATGGAGATCTAACAATATATTTCTTTTGCTTGGATGGCTTCGGAGACATACTCTTTTTCATGTTTTTAGAATTTGGTGGCATATCACCAGGAGATTGAACTCTCAAAGGTGAGTTTGAAGTAGTGGCCATCAAAGGAGAATTAACCATACTTGGGGGAGCACCTGACAACATTGGAGAACCACTCATATTGTTAGAACCTTGAGGCTGACGTTGACCCTGAGTCTGATGTGCTAAAGGTTGGCTAGGTGCTTGACCTGGCATATTTGGAGGAGCAAACATACCGTATGGGTTGAATGGAGGTATCATGAATGGAGACATTGATCTTTGCATTAATCCGGGTTGGAAGAACGCTTGTTGTGCATTCAAATTAGCAGCTGCCGCAGCAGAAGGACTTGTTGAGTTAGTAGCATCACCATCCGCTTCATCAGATTCGGCAGCAGGTTTTGATTCGTCAGATTGGGAAGCTTCCCCATTGTTAGAATCAAAAGTACTACCATCCATAGGTGGAATCGGAGCACCTGGTTGCATAAATTGAGGGAGCATTTGAGGCATTGCAAAAAATGAACCCGGTGCAATGCCGAATGGAGACATCATAGCAGCAGCAGCTTGTTGTTGCATAAATGCATATTCACTTCCAGGTTGCATTTGAAGTTGTTGAAATTGCTGCATTTGAAATTGCTGTTGTTGCATATCAAATCCAGAAGGGTGGAAAGTTGGCGCAGTGGCAGGGTTCCAAATACTGCTGTTAGCTTGGTCATTGGTGTTTTCCATTATGACAGAGTTATGTTCAGATCTGGCAAGGTTAGCATCAGAACTGAAAGATAAGTGCCTTGAGTTGTTTGGAGAAGTTGAAGAAATAATGTAGGTATCCAATTTTTCACTAAAAGATTGTTTTCTTGGTTCTCTGAAAACAGTTGAAGGAGTATTCATTTCATTTCCAACCATTGAGGATCTTCTAGAGCCTAGGTGATCACTTCCAGCCGCAGTTGAATCCACATTTGGAGCAGATCTGTTAGGAATAATACCATTTGATGAGTTGATTGACATTTTACCCATGTTTAATTCTAATTCTCTGGTCTTTTCAGTAACCGAAGCAAATTTCTCTAAGAAATTAGAAGAGCCTAAACTTGATGAGTTGAATCCAGTAACATTAATACCGGCAACAGATGCAGAAGCAAATAGATTTGAAGCAAATCTTGATTTATGTTGACCAGTTGGGGCACTAATAGCACTTAAAGCGTCTCTGAGATTTGGGTTTAACAGATCAGAACCAGAGTCACTAACAATAGCTTCTTCAAAGTTGTTAGGGACTGGAGAAGCATTAGTTGGCTGGTTGGCACCACCAGTAACAGAAGCAGCAGAAGTTGAATTTGGAGCAGCTTGAGTTCCATTAGGGTATGAATAAGAAAGGTTAGCACCTGCGAAGACGGAGTTGGCTTTGCCAAACAAATTTGAGTTTGCGGCACTTAAACCAGAAATGATACTGGCAACGTCGTTATCAATAATGTTGTTTGATGATCCGGCAGCGGGTTTAGGAGCAGTGGAAGTTTGGTAGTTACCGGATGATCTGGACTCCCATGGGTTGTTATTGATTTGCTCCTCGACTAAATGATATATCAACATGAATGCAAAGTAAGAAGGTTAGTATAAAGCGACAGCGTTGAATTCAGTAAATTGAAAGGATAAAATACATACCAGACAAGCTTTTAAAAGTATCCCAGTTTGAAGTCATGTTTATAGCGTTTGAGGAAGTGATATTATATGTTTAGATATGTTGAAAAATAATAAATGACAGGACGAAGAGAGCTTTCAACGTTCGATAGAGCCTATGTATATGTATATGCGGAGTAGAGGTGATAATAATAACAGGACTTAAATAGCTCTAACTAAATGACAAAATTGATCGATGTGCTATTTAAGTGATATATGTAGTTTTATTGACAAGTGAGGTATACCTTTGATAATATTATAAAGAACGAATTTACAAAAGGGAAATATTATTATTATTGTTGTTTTTGATGTCGATATAGATAGAATGATCTATTTCTTTCTTTTTTTTCTTTTCTTAATCTAAATCTAAACTAGTGACAACTTAAGTAAATAAAATATTCTTGATTTGCTTCGTTTATATGATATTGGTAATATTATATACAAGAGTTAAAAACAACTAAACAGACTGTGCTTTTAAAATTTTTGTTTTGTTGTAGAGACGAAGAAGAAATTGTTGAACAAACAAACAAACCAACAGAAAAAAACAAACAGTAGTATAATCACAGAGATAAATAAGCTCTGCCTTTTATTTGATAGGAATTTGTTGGGTTTGAAATGGTTTTGTTTTCAAGAAATGAGATGGATATCACGGATGGAGTCTATAAGGGGATGTACATTTATTTGGATAGAACAAGACAAACTGAAGACAAGAGACTCTCATTCAGTCTTTTTTTTCTTTTTTGCAGCGCTCAAAAATAGTTTTTGGCTGATTTCACTGGATTTATTGGGTTTACCTATGGAATATACGTGTTTGAGCCGGTTTAGCGGTTGATTTTGTCTGATTAGGGCCCTATTTTTTTATGGAATTGACACATAATATTAGTAGTTATACCTAGCTACATCTAGTTAGTGTATATATGTATATATGCAAGAATATACGATGGTCTATATGATACACTTACATACATATGATAGTTATTGAATGATTGACTGTGTCAAAAAGACGGCTGTGCTCTTCAGAATTATCGGTTATAGTGCAAAGGTGCAGAGGTGCGATTAAGTTGAGACGAGGTTGGCTTGTATTTGCTACAATAGAGCAGTAAACTAGAAGACAACCAGAAGACAACCCGTATAAACCTTGTTCTATCAGTGACGGTTTCCAATTAAATGGGTATTCATCCATTGATTTCAATAGAATAATATCCTGTAAATGATCCCTGTTCGATCACAAATCAAAAATGCTCTCAAAAGTCTTTCTAAAAACGATACAAGTGGGGTAAAGACCTTCTCCAAGATACTGAGAAGCTCAATACTAAACCCAATAATACAAAGCAATACTACTATCACGCAACTGGATAACTTGAACAATGTCTACAGTATAGAAGAATTCAATAAACTTTCCGTCTCGAAAGCTGTTGAACAATTACCTTCTGGTTTCAAACGTTCCAATATCCTAATGCTTTACTCTAAAGACACACCTTTATTAGCTTCTGATTTTGAGAAACTGTCTTCGAATACCATAAATCGCTATGATACCCAAAAACCTACGATTAAGCAGGTTATTACAGGAAGGTATAAACTATCACTTGATAGAAACGGCTGTTACTATTTATTCTTCAATAGTTTTGAAGAAGCTGCTGTGTTTTGGCAAAATGATGATAAATCGAGATTGAAAATAAACGGTAAAAGAACATCTTACAGATTCGTTGACTTTAAAGATGAAATGAGATTTATGTACTATCCTTCATTGCCAGATTTGAAAATCTTACAAGGGCATAAGGATACGGTAGAGAGAAATATTTTGCTTGGTTTGAGAGAAGCTAAAAAGAGAGGCGAGTTGTCTGATGTTTTGATAACGTTAGGAGAATCAATTTGGAACAGTACAAAAGATCAGCCTGAGATGAAAAGGTTGAAAAAATTGTTGGATAAATCAACTATAAAAAGATCTCAATTTGTTATCCTCAAAAACTGCCCATTTTTCTTGAAACCACATAATATAAGAAAGTTTTTATGGGAGTTTAATTTACACGAATCTGAATCATTGAATGTCAGAAGTATACGATACCATGAAGATAATAAAACTGTTACTTATGTGGTTGTTTTTGAAACTCCTAAAGATGCAGCAACTTGTGTCTTAAAGATAGATGGTGAACACTATTTAAATGATGATGCATTGCCTTTGATTGAAGCTGAACTTTTAGATCAGGATTTGCAAGTGATTAGCTAGATAATTTGGTTGATTTATTCAATAACGATTACCATAACGCATACGCCTTTACGAAACCTTTGTATATAATGACAATCTGCAAGATGAATGATAGTGATTACGATTTTACAATACTATTGATTAACATAAACCCCAATCAGTCAAGAAAACAAAATAAACTTTTTTTCCTGAAATTTTTTTAATACACATGCACGAAAGTAAAAAAGATAATTAAAACTAATCAAATTAGAGAAGTGAAAGTCAAATCATGATGATGAAACATTAACAATAAGACCAGCAGCAGTCTTACTTTTTTCGGTGGAGACACCATCAAATTCGGAAACTTCTTCTTCTTCATCGTACGCTTCGCCTTTAGCAAGGTGATTTCTTTGCTTTAATGACTACCGGACACCATAATTTACTTCAGATTAGGCCATAACTTGGAGTTAAGTAGGGCTCTTTTAATCAAGTCGGATCAAAAAATTGGGCGCTCCAGACGACATGACTTTATTGGGGCAGCATCAATATCTGAGTAATAAACATTGCCTGAGTTCATTTAGTGAGATGTATTTAGTCCTACCAAGGTAAGCTATTTTTATACAACTTGGGAAGTTTGTTAATGGAATTCGAAGTGGCAAAATCCACTGTCTCTCCTGGAAAGTAGGGTGCGCATTCCTTACCACCTGATACACCATCCGATTTACACAGAGTTAGAGCTAGCGATCCTGCCACTAGTAAAATTGACCGGTTTCAACACTCATCCTAGATTCTCAAGAAGCTGTTTAGCTATCTTTGACGATGATAAAAGTAGAATGGAATACGAGTTATTATCAATCGATTCGGATTTGACTAGAGAAGAAAGAACAGAAAGGGGCATTCCAAGCATTGTTCCACGAAAAGTTGGTCATGAAATTGCTGGCTCTTTACTCTGTGTTGCTAAAGAATGGGGCACTAAGTTGACATGACATATAACGAAGAAGATGGTTACATTTACATGAAAGTTGTAGAAGGCTACCAATTGAAATTTATTTACTCTTTTCGACTATTCTATTTGTATATAAGATATGGATTTGTATTTATTTAATCTAATTCACCAATACTAGTTAGAACTTTCTGTGTCTGATAATGGTAGTTGGTACTTGACTGGTAACTCTTTCACGTACTAGCCATTTGTATCACGTGATACAAATGGCTAGTTAAAGTGGCGGATGTGATCTGACATGTGATAGTTCAATCTGATCGTTTATCAGCACAAAACCAGTTTAACAAGATGATCACTTTCTTTTGCCAGACATACGATTACGATACGACATCCCCACAATTTAATTCTAGCACCCAAACAAGTTTAATTACACTAACAATGAAATATTACAACATTTAATGAATCAACTTGAACCGAAACCCAATCTTTCGAGGCTTTACAACTCTCGATCATACACTTTGAAAGTTGGTATCCTCGGCATGATACAATCAAATAACAGAACTACTCTCACTATCAATCCAACTGAATATCCGCCTAATTTGACAATGCAGACTTTAAACGCAGTTAGCAATCTGAAAGATGTTTTGTTTCATCAAGGTTTGGACATTAGCTGCATTAACAAGATTACTGTTTTTGTCTCACATTTTGAGGATGCATTGCCTGTTGCTGATATTTTATCCGATGCTGGGTTGGGGATGTTCATTGGTAGTTGCCATGTTATTGGTTTTAGAAGTCAACTCACTTTAGTTGCTTTGGAAGTTGTTGCCCAGCCTAAGAGAATACTGTCAAAGTTTTGAGAAAAACAGGTGGCAAATCCTTAAACCGCCGTTCTTGGACAGTTACTATTTCTTGCACATTTGCTACGCTATTTATTCATGCTAATACACACATTTATTTATCTATGTATATTATTATATATATATTGAAAGAGGTGCTCATACGAGTTTTATTCATTGACCATTTTCGTCCCAAATTTAGTCTAATTCAGTTCAATTCACCAAAACTTCTCCAACCTTCTCTGACAATCTCCCACTTGTTTCCCTTCCCTTGACTATTAACACTACCACTGCCATTCGAACCAGGTAACAACAACATGTCATTATTTTCCACAATAACGTATTTCTCCCAGATCCCTTTAAACTTCCAAAGGATAATAATAGAATCATTATCGGACCATCCAAGGATCCCGTAATCGTTAACATAATCATCTTTGTTACCAACGTTCTTTGAAACAAATGACCAGGTGGATTTGAAGTAGTTAGGTAATAGTGGCAAACTCTTCAAAAAATGTGATTTATTGGAAGTTTCCAATTCTCGTTGTTGTTGCTCAGCAGTAGGTTGTTGTAAATTATAAACGTGTAATGTGTTCTTATCGCTCAACACAGACAATTTCAAATCATTCGGAGAGAATTTCATCGATGAAATAACAGCTTTATCCAGACCTCTTCTAAATTCAAACAGTAAACTACATTTCAGAGTATCATGGACTCTAATAATAGTTCCCGTTTCAGATGCAGAGGCAACCATACTACCCGAGCTTGAAATAGCCAGGCATCTGATCTTTGATTTATGTGCTTTGATAATTGAAATCAAATTGCGATCTTTGTTCACTGGTGATATATCAACCAATTGTATTTGTCCAATGGTCCTTCCTGGGAATGCCAACATACTAATTTGTTCATTAATGGATAGATCAGCTATTCCTGATTCGTTATCGTAAGTTTCATAAGACGATAAAAATCTGGGCTTTGATTCAAATGCATGGATCAAGATTTTGTTTTTCAAGACTATAATTATTCTGATCCTTGACAAAAGAACGTTTAATATAGGGCTCATAAATTCTAGAAAAATGGATGGCTTTTTCTTTAAATCATCCCAAATGCATAGTTTGTTGATTGGATATCTGGGTTGTTTACCACCTCCAACTAATGCAACGTAGTTTGTTCTGTGTAGCATTGATATCAATCCAATGCCACTGTTTCCATTAGAGCTGTTGTTGTTTGTAGTTGTACTAGAGTTGAAGTTCCGTTTCATCCTTAATTCCATTGGATCGGTATTGTAAACTCTAAAACCTGATTCATGGCAGATAGCGAAACAACTTTGATCCTGATTGAAAGAGGCGTTGAGCAGTCTAGGCTCTTTGTTTCTAATTGTGGATTCTATTGGTTTATGTGCATTCATAATTGTTGGTATGCTGATTCATCTATATTGGGTTTTCAAATGTAAATATGTTTCAGGTTTTCGTAAGAGCTTTAGAGAATGTAAGATGAGGTTGATGCTGTGATGAGATGGAAATGGCTTGGTAAGAGAGCGTTATAGTAAGTATGTTCTCTGCTGTATGCACGTTCAGCTGGTCACTATACCAATACTGTTATCAGTCTGATGTCTGTTCTACAAGTTGCCAATAAAACAGTGTAACAGGGGATTAACCAAAACATCTAACAGGGTGATTATCTGCGGGTCACAAATCGGACAGAAATTCTGGAGAATAATTTCCAAGCCGTGCACCACACAACAGCCTTAGATTGACACAGCTTTTAACACTAGACTGGGCATTTATCTACTCTTCAAGTACTTGGTTGCATGACCGCCAATTAGATAAAATCACACAATTAAAATAGCGCTGTGGAGACTACTATAACCTACAATGAACAACGTACCAATATCAGCTTTGCCTGGGCAGGTATTACAACCTGAAGGCGTCTTCCCGTTGAACGGAGAGGAGTTGAGTAATTACAACCTAAATGCCAGCAATACCAACAACAGCATCATCGCCAGTGCCAACTTGAGCAATGTCAACATCAACAACAGTATAAACAGCAACCTGGCATTTCAAACTAGCTTGGGCTCGAGCCATAGGGGACTGGAACCTGTCTTACCGGATTTCAAAGTCTGGAAACATACTCCTAAAGACGATGCTTTAATGAGAAGCCATTTACAGAAGGGTTATTTCGAAGCATCATCAGTTTCCAATGAATCCCATTCAGGAAGACAAATTATAACACAACTATTACATAGATCCTCATCATTCAACACCCATCTTAACAATGGGACTGGGCCAGGAAATGAAAATGTGGAGATGATCATGAAGTCCAAATTGAACAATTTAAGTGAAGTGATGGTCAAATCGATTCTTCGAAGAAGAGAAATCAACAAAATCAAGACCAATTCAACATACAAGCCTCCTCCTAGAGTCACGTTAACTGAACACAAAAGAGAAATGTGGTTGAAAAACTTGGCTGATCCAAACATCCCACTCAAGCAATTATCGAGAGCTATTCCACATGGCTTGAGAAACAGAGTTTTATTAGAACAGTGTGTTAACCACAGGGTGCCGATCTCAAGAGCGATTTGGTTTATCAGATGTGTTTCCACTAATGAGCAAAGACAATTGAAAAGAAAACAACAAAGCGCAGCAACTTCTCAAATGATGACGGTTAACAAATGGATTCACGAATGGACGGAACAGGTAACACTATTCATTGAACAGGTGATACAAGGATGTTTCAACCCTGCTAATAAAGATACTTGGAGATTCAAGTTGAATTACTTCATAGAACTATCGAGTAATCTTTACTTGGAGGAATTGATGAGCCGTGAGACTTTTCTAAGTTGGATCGCCAATTATTCAGGCAGATTGATTAAAAAAGATAGCGTCGATTTACTTGATTACAAAGCCATATCTATTCATTACTTGTTTATTAAACTATTTTGGTTCAAAATTATCAATATTGATTATTTATCCAAAGAATTAAGCGAGAACATGCTTTTAACGGTATCAAAATTACAAGATATTCCTAAACAAGGCAAAGGTGAAGCACTTGTTAATAAATTGATTTCCAATTTCCAAATGTTGATTAGATACATGTTTTATCATAATTCTGATACTTTTATCATTCCAGGTAGTTGGCATCAACTGAAGATAGCATTAAAGAAAATCATTGATATGAGTAATCTACAAGTTAGTGAACAATACAAGTTAATCACGTATAGAAACGAATCTTTGATGATTGATGAAACCAATAACAATGGATCAAATTCTGGGTCCAGGGTCGGTTACAATAAA
The DNA here is from genome assembly GCA_019232045.1 of Ogataea degrootiae. Lineage (NCBI taxonomy): Eukaryota > Fungi > Ascomycota > Pichiomycetes > Pichiales > Pichiaceae > Ogataea > Ogataea degrootiae. The sequence continues at coordinate 58,706 of JAHDIT010000084.1, forward strand.
GCATTGACCATGATTCATAAACTTGATAATTTCACTGGGAACTTGAAAGAGGTTACCAATATGATATTTGATGACTCCAATAACGGCGATAACATTGATGAAACAAACGATTGGAGAAAAATCTTGAAGCTAATTTTGAAATGGGCAGTTACTATTTTCAGAGAAAAGGAGAAAGATTACCAAAGAATATGCTATATTAGATCTATATTGACGATCAGATTATTACAGTTGAGCCAACTCAAGAACAAGAAGTATAAACAAATGAAACTAGAATTAGAAATGGAAGTCATTGAATTTGTTTATGAGATGACAGAGTTACTTAACTATAACATGAGTGAAAAGTGCGAAGGTGGTGGAAGTTCTTATAGTTTAAGTCAATTCTTAATGTTGATCAATGAGTTGTACTCTTTAGATCTTTTCGTTATTTCGTCCTATTTGAGAAGGTTGATTGCTTCCGGTGTTATTTATTTGCAGGAAGCAGATAAGTCCTGTTATATCCACTTATTGATTTTGAACTCTTTGCCAACTCTACGTGATTCAAACTCCAAGAATATCCTGAAAAGATTATCTGATTCCACAGGTATCCCTTTAGTTGACAATAATTACGGGAACTTAAAAGAACAAATGGTTAACTTGTTAGATACTATTTTCCAACAAACCAGCGAATTTGAAATCTATGAATTTGTTGATATTTATCAACCGTCCGATAGTATAGTCGAGGCTTTAGAAGTTGGTAGGAATGCTGAAATTGGTTCGTGGTTTTTAAATCAATTCCAATCGTACCTACAACAGTACGGAGCAAGCTTAAAGTTGGATAGTCAATCGTTTTTGATTCTTTACAAATTATTCAATGGCGCATTACACAAGCTACCACAATTCTTACAGATGCTAGTAAACTTCCTTAACACTTCACCAGTTCATGTTGATATTGATCAAGAGACAATGGGATTACTGTTAACTATAACTTCGCTAAATGATTCAATGCTAGCTGGTTGCACTTTAGAAACACCTAGAAATAGCCACCATCAACAGCCATCACCGTTACCATTACCACACGAATCATTACAGTCGCCATTGAGCTCACAACAGCAGGCATCACCAGCTGCACCAACACCAACTGCTCCAACACCTACATCAACAACAGCAGCTTCGTCTGCACAGAATCAAAACTCAAGTTCCAACTTGTTTTACGAAATCTATAGTATAATTGCAAACTGGAGCGATACGAACAAATACAACATAACAAGCATTTTGAGAACCGTTAGATTCGATCGTACGTTATTGCCTTCTGATGTTAAAATTGAACTTGAGGACAATAGGGGAATAATCAAGCCCGACCAAAGCGATCTTTCAATAGATGATTTGAATCAACTAGGAATAATTTCATTTGAGAGACTAGCCAATGCTGCTGAATATTTGCATCATTTAAACCAAACTATTAACCAATACTGGAATCTAATTAAAGGCTTCAACAGTGATAGTCACCCGCTGATCATTAAATTATTGAAAGTGCTGCAGAATTGGAAACCTGACGATTTCCAAAATGTTTTGGTACTGAATTTGAAGAAGTTTGTAATGCCTACTTTATCGCTTGAATACGAAATGAGTTTGAAGTTCGTTTTGAAGTTAATCACCAAGAACTTCATCGATTTACAAACTGCTGTTAAGATATTCGATAATAACAGTAGTAAGGATGAATTCTCCACAAATAGCAGTGAGAAATTGATTTGGGACTTGTTGTTTAATGCACAAATAGAAAAAGATTTAGAAGATTATGAATTGATAGTTTTGAGAACTGAGAAAAAGAAATATAGACTGGAAAACCCAACAGAATACTTCCGTTTCCTTTCAATAATTTTCAAAAAATCAGCAACGACACCAATGATGACAAAGGGTTCATCTTCATCAAACGATGTTGACATGGTGAACGTTGGCGTTGGCGTTGATGACGTTGTTTCCGTTGACGTTATGAACTCCCTACACGACTTGAGCAACGTTTCAGTGGCCCAAACGCCACCATCAACGTTCAATAATGGAAGTGCAGTTGTTGTCGTTGGTGGTGGCAATGACGTTGACGACAGTCGTCAAATGATGATGCATAAGCGGGAAAACAAGGCGAATAATAAACTGAACGATGTTGTTGTTAGTTCGATATGGCACTTAACATCGAGCAATATGGATTTGTTTGTTGATTTATTCTATGACAAGGATGTTAATAAATCCGATGTTAAAGATCTGTTCATGCTGATGTTGGATGTTAAAGATCGTGGATTGAACGGTGGGGTTTTCATGGAGTTGATTAGAAAATTAAATTATTTCAATTTACAGATATCTCAGTTATTGTTTAAGATTTTGTTTGAGGAGGAGGTGCAGGATATCGAGGATGATTATGAGTCGAGTGGTCGGATATCTGATATTATTGTTGGTATATTGGGTCAACTGCATGAAAGAGAGGATGAATTTTATTTGATTGGCGAGTTGTTTGAGTTCATTGATAATAAACTAAAGTTGAAGATATTGTACTGTTGTGAAGAAATTTATTTTGGTTCTGAAACGTTCCCTAAGTTAACTATCAATGGTGAAAATTTGACAAAGTTTTTGATCGATATTATTTCCAGTTGTTCGAGATTAAAAGATTACAATTCAACAATTTTACCATTGAGTGATTCCTTGGTGTTTTCGTTGAATTTATCTTTAGAGAAACTGATGTACTTCTGTTCAAGCTTAGAACATAATAGAAACAAACAAGGACAAATTAAAGATTTAGAAACTTCAATTATTTTACTTTCTAGAATTATTTTGATCCACAAAAACTTTCTTGTTGAACTGATCCTAAAAAGGTCTGTCAATTTACAAAGAGATGTGTTTTTAATCAACTTGACAAAGCTATTTAACCATAGAGTAATGGACAAGAATTACAAACTAAAGAACTTGCTATATGACATTCTAATCTCAATTAAGATCCTTATCTCTGAATCTTTATCCAAACAGCAGTTACAGCAGTTACAGCAACAACCATCGTCATCCCACTCCATAAACAACCCAGCTGGTTTCATAACGTCTCTATCGTTGAATAAAGGGACACCAACATCAACATCGTTCCTATCCCCAGTCAATTCTCCAATGCCACCACCGCAATCAGCAGCATATCCTTCGATGCTAGAACGAACGAGCAGCAATGCATACGGTGTAGCGTATACAACAACCGCTGTTCCTGCAGGCTCAGTGAGAACGGGTGGTGCTGGTGGGTTGATGAACGTAAATCCACCAAACTACAACAATAAATTGAAATTTTTATTAAACGGGAAACAATTTGAGCATTTTCGAGATGCGTTAATCGAAAGTGATAAACGGTATTATCTAGTCGACGGCAGTTCAAACAGTGTTAGTGGTTACGACTATTTAGTGAAGTTTAACTTGAAGTCATTTGAGTTAATCGAGGATTCGAGTCCAAGTACAGGATTGAATGATTCTTGTGTTAGTTTACAATTATTTGATTCTTGTATTGAAAAAAAGAATCCTAGATAAATTTACAATTTATAATGTGTATAATGTGTGGTGTTATTATTTATGTAAGTAATTATCGATCCTAATTCGGTTTAATTTTTTAAGCGAGATGCTCGGGTGCTCTTATATTTGAGGGAGATTCCGTTTTCAGACATTTTTCAGTCTGGTTGAACTTAGTTGAATAGTTTGATTTCAACGGCATGCAATTTACTAAATTAAGAAGATACTTTCGCATTTGTAATGAATAAGATGAAAAGCGACAAAAAATGTCTTTTTGGAAAATTTCATTCACAGTACTAGTCTATAATGAAGAACTTGAGGAAAAATGAAGAATAAATATTTGAAACAGTAGTAAAAAAGTTAAAACCCAAACAGGAGAAAATGCAAATAAAACAGAAGTGGTGGAAAGCAAAAAAAGATTAAAACATGTGTCATGACATTATAAGTATTTTGATTGGTGTGATTTTTTAATGAATAATGTGGATTTGTGAGATCATATCATAAAGAAACTTATAAAGCAGAGACAACAGCACCTAAAGTAACTAAGCCAGCGAATAAAGCAACCAACTTTGAGTTAGAACCGGAGTATGAGACTGGGGCCATTAATCTGTCACCACCGGAAGAAGAGGTTGACTGAGAAGCACTTGACTTAGAAGAAGCAGAGTTAGAGGCGGAAACAGAGTTAGCAGCAACGTTTTGAGTTTGGACTAAAGAGTAAGAGGAAGCCATTGTGAGAGAGTATATGTGTAGATGTGTTTGATTTAATCAATAGAATTAATGATAAAGAAAGGAATTAATATAAACGAATGAATAAAAGGACAATGGTTAATCACAAAGAGAAAAGGAGGAAATAGGAAGGGTATTTATAGATGGAAGATGTTTTGAATCAGAATTGTGCCTGTTTTCAGTTCTCGAACGATACACAGGAGAAACACCGAAGGATCTAAGGGGCCGACGACGGTTCCTTGGCGGACGCGTGTGATTCTATTTTTAGCGCGTGCGGAGGTGCTGCTCTTGGCCCGGGGGAGGCGTTCAAAGTTGGCAGGGGGTTTGGAAATTGCCTGATGCGGATAACTGTCAACACTCACAATTAACTGTCACCTGGCGATGATCTTCGTGGATCAGCAATGGCTGGTTTTCCGTTAGTGTTTGGTGTTTACCTTACGCCCAATACAGTAGTTAAGTTATGATCCGAAGATTAACAGGATGATCCAATTACATCATTAAGCTAATCTCCCACAATGTTTCTAAAGAGCAGCGATCTTGTTTTACTCCTTAGACTGAGTACGCCAGAATGGAATATATTCAACATCTCCTTGTAACACAAATGAAATGTGAAGTTTCTGTGCAGCGTTTGTCCGCGTGGACCACTTTCCATCACCGCGTCGTGCCGTGAGAGTGCCACGGGGGAACATGGCCGGGATCTCTTGGCCCTTCGCCATATAAACTACGTGTTTGCGAGCAACAAGATCGTGTTTCACTTGTTTTATTTGACAACATGCAAAGAAACACTACATGCAATTAATTAAACACGGTTTTGTCGTGTTTGTCAGTAATAACATCTCTATTTGTAGTTAATTGATTTGATAACCACAACAGTAAACAGACTAAATTTACCTGTTTCTGTCGTAATTTAACTAACTCAGTTCCAGCAATTGATTTAGTCACGGTCTAGACTTTCAGTACCACGGTTATACCCTTTCGTGGTAAATTTGCTCTAGATATTAGCTTGGCCTTTATTCTTCCTTTGACAATATCCTATATATACAGAGTTAGCTTGTCAAGACCTTGGAACCCGATTAGCTCGACACTGTGGGAATTCGGGGGGGGGGGGGGGGGGGGTGGGGGGGTTCCCGGCGATGATACGCCCCTGGTATAGGTGTCGTCCTTTCTTATCAGTGCCCTTTATTTCGATGTTGTCTACAATATATTTGGGGGCGAGGCCGATGGCGAAGGGTTT
>JAHDIT010000085.1:0-61350 GCA_019232045.1 Ogataea degrootiae
AAATGAAGCAAGCTAGAGAATCAGGTAAAGAACTAAATTACAAGAAGAAAGAGATACTCTTATAGTAGTGGAGGATGGAATGTAGTTGTAGTAGAAAGTGACGTGTCTCTTGTGGTGAAAGGGGTAGACAAAGTTGATTATGTCATGATATTGTATGATTGATTATGTCACAATGTTACTACATAATATATTACGCGATTTATGGTGCCTGTAGGGAAATCTATGGTGTCTGTAGGGTCTCCCAGATTATGCCTAAAAAAGTTACTACAAGTCAGCTACTCTGGACTGCCTGTCGTCATAGAGCTTAATGACCGCTTCCTGTATTATTGTTTTACTACCCGTAGAGGGCCCTGTACTTACAGTATTTTGGGTTACTTTCCTTAAACTGCTGCTGAACAGATTGTCTCAACCTTTGATAATTTCTAGGGTCATAAAAAAACAGAAAGTAAGCGCTACCATCTGAATCACATCCGTCTGGACAAGGTACGATCTCAAAGTTATGATCGCTGGGTCCATGCCAAGTTAGCTTAGCTTCGTTTGCTCTTTCTTCATATCAGTTGATCCAGGAAGATAAGAGGAATAAACGGATAATACAAATAAGCAAGTCTTATGCATGTGAAATAAACCAATTGCATAATGTTCCACTTATTTGAATTTCTTACTTACATGTAGGCACACCTTCAAACAACAAGTAGAGCGGATTCCGTACGTCAAGAAGCATGAGGCAAAAACCTTACGGAATAGACAAAAAGGCTATAAAATTTCCTTCGACATGTCAGTTTAGGGGTCCTATAAAATTTACTTTTACCTATATTCGGACATAGATAGACATCGGTTAAGAGCTGTAACCTTATCGAAACGAAGACGAAGGGTTACCAGGAAACACACAAGAATGAATTTTGATTTCAAGTCTTGTTTCGTTATAGGTGGCGTAAGACTGACTTGTTTTATGTTGTTGGTTTTTGTCTCCTTGTCTTATCCACCTGTTACGTTACATATTACACTGCGATAGTGCAACTACGGCAGAGCACAAGGGGCAACACAAGGGACAAAGCGTAGTGCTGAGGATGGCCAGTTTGCTGTGAAAAAGAACAATCGCACATGGGAGGTTGCGAGCTTGCCAGTTGATCTTCCCATTATAATGCATCCAGGCACAGATTTGCAACTTTTACTAGCATACTCAGCTGACTAATGTTTTGTAGGTCATGAATGTGGAAAACAAGGTGCATATATGCAGTGAGATATTCATGCAAACTGAGTTTGCTGTCAAAGTTTAATAGATTTGGGTGTAAGGAATGCATTGTTTGAATCTATTGTTGGCTGTTGAACGGTTGATGGATTGAAGCAAAAAGGTTGCGTAATCCGTTTATTTTTGCGGAGTTGAGAGGTGGGTGAGTATTAGGTAATTATGTGACGAGAGACACATAATAGTTGGTGTTTCGATGTAACGGGTTTGCTAATCAATGAAGTTTAAAAATGACTGACTGCATTCTGTCTTTGACTCTCTATTATATATAGTCAGTGGATCGCCTTAAAAGATTTCCGGTTTTAATAGTCAGTTCGCAAAAGGTTAGCCTTGGAACGGTAATTACAGTCGCATCGTGATAACCTTAGTCGCTTTCCCACGTCCCACCGCCCACCTCTCAATTGGAAAAGCGACTGAGGTTATCAAGTTGCGACTGTAATTACCGTTCCAAGGCTAACCTTTTGCGAACTGACTATTAAAACCGGAAATCTTTCAAGGCGATCCACTGACTATATATGGCAACGAATCCCTGTTACGTTTTCTATTATCCGACTTCCCGATATTGTTCATTTTACATTGTGCATATAGTAGAACGCTGATGATCGTCCCTTAGATTGTGCATGTTTATCGGTATTGTATTGTATTCTATCACATCTAATCAAATCGGTCATCTTAACAATCTTGCATAAAAACTTGGAAGGTAACCATGACCCATAATTATACCTCCTTATATTCATTAATCTTCATATACTTTCTTTATTATACATTTCATTATGCATACTCCCATCTCCTAATCTCAGTTTACTTCATTTCTTCACAACTACGCCGGTATACTCTTGTATTTATCTCTATTCAAAATATCTTACCCTTTTAACCATTTTATCTCCTCAAAGAAAAAACCGCACTATCCAACAGCTTTTATATTTCAACCAGAACACATGCATCCATACACATATTAAATAAACATCGTAATGTCAACTGCCAGTAGTTTGAATTCCACTATTGACGTGCAGCCTCAAAACTCAAATGCAGCAAAAGCAAAGAAAACAAGAAGAAGACATAAAAATTCTCGTCATGGCTGTCTCCCTTGTAAGAAAAGAAAGATTAAATGTGACGAAAGACTTGTTCCATACTGTCAAAATTGTGAGAAAATGAGCCTAACTTGTTCGTACATATCGTTGACACCTGAACAAATAGCCGAAATTAAATTATCTCATCAATTGAGAGACGCTGAAGATCAACCAAATGCTGCGTCATCCATTGCTAACAGTACCAACGCAAAGACAACCCAGATAAATTTGAGTAATAGCGGTGGCATATCTAGCAACTCTGTTGCTCCTACCGGCACTTCTATATCAACTGAGAGCTCATCATATTGGAACAGCAACAACATCAACAACCCAAATGCACTATTAGAATCATCAACATCGTCTTACGGTTCAGTGTTTCGATCTGAAAATACAACATCTTCAGAACGAGTTCCATATTCTAATTTGAATGGCTCATCTCAAACAAGTGACACTTACAATTCGTCAAACCTGTCTGCCTCTCCATTGCCTATCTATGACTCCGATGAAATGATTGGCCCTAGTTCCAGATACGTCGGTATTTGCTTACCTCTTTATGGAACAGAGCAAACATATGTTAAACAAATGAAAGATGTTATGGGTATGATTGGAAGTGGATCATTTCTAAGTCAAACCATTAGATCCGAACAATTTTCACAATATTTGGTTGGTTATTATACTAGGTTATTTTTCAACAGAGTTTCAATCTTTTTCCCATTTTCTCCGCTTGCTGTTAATGCATTTTTGTTATTCTCTGTTAATTACTATAGATCCGTTTCACTGCAACAAGAGGATTTAAAACTCGCTAATCATGATAAAATCAATTTGTTCTTAACAGAGCTATCAGATGAAAAATTATCTGCGTCTTTGAAATTATCAAGGGAGAAAATCGTCAACTTTAAAAGATTATCATATGCTGAGTTTGAATCAGTGACTTGTGCTACAATAGTTTTAAGTTGGACTCCGATTTACGAAGAATATAATCTAGGTAAATATCTCGCATTTACAAGTGGCATTTTTGCTATGGCTATGGCTGGCAATCCATCAGAAGAACTCAGAGCTTTTCAAGATAGAAGAACAAATTCGTCGTTTGTTGCATCTGCATTAGTTTACAGTTTCAAAACTTTATATTTCAACAATTATGATCCATCATTTTTAAAAGAGATTTATCAAAAATTACGATTTTTTGGAGAAATTGCTAAGATTACAAATAATCCAGACGTTGATGAACTATTGGCTGAAAGATATAATTTATTGGCTGATTTCTTGGGGGAATATTCAGATTACTTAATTAATTTCAAGAAATTATCAGGTTGTTTAAAATATCCAATCGAACTCTTGTTAAACCTAAGTATCAAATTTGCACCCATCTTACCCCCAGATCTATGTAATTTGAAATATTTGAATGAAGCTGATTTTGTCTTAAGATTGTTTTATATCACCGTTGGTGAAAGTTTATGGGCCATCATGCCTGAAGTTACATTCATCACATTATCTGATTTCTTAGGTAATTTAAGATTATTGATTCAAGAGTTTGCCAAATCGGAAGTCATGGCTCAAATTTTGGAGACTCATGTTGGAAAATACAGCGAGTTTTCAACGTATTTGATTAGAGTGTTTACGTTCTTTAGAAAAAGAAGAAATTTATTGTACAAGAATATGATGTTTGCCGATACATTTGCTGGATTAGGTCAGAACATTAGCCAGCAGCTCCTAGAAGAATTTGTTGGTAGGTCCAAGAAATTACAAGAAGCTAAAGAAACTCAAATGACGTCTTTCGAACATCAAATAATCAGATTTGAAAACTACCCGCATCGTGAGCACAACAACATACACATAGATCCAGTCTCCTCCCCCATCCAAGATTCAATGAAATCGTGTTCTGCGATGCTAGTTTCTCCAGGAACGACATTTTTTGATGGCCCTATTTTAGAGGTTGATTACACAACAAAAGTAAATACATCGCTGAGTAAGTTGGAGATAGAGTCGGCAATTGAAGAACCTGTTTCTGTTGAGCGACCGTTCAAGAAATTGATCGTTGGTACGACGCTAACTCCAAATGGTTTATTCGCTGATGATTTTGATCCGGATGATCATATTAATCCTCAATATGAAGCGAAAGCTGTAATGCATAATGGCCATACTAAAGCAGTTGCTGAATCTTGCTTTGTGTTAAGAAAGATGATTATCGATTACGATTTGGAGAAAAATTCAAATTATTTCAGCCCTTCGTGATTTAATTTTTTTTTCTGACAGATATTAATAACAGTATTGTTGCATCCTAAACGCTGCTTCCTGTTTTGTTTAAGGTTATTTAACTATTTTTTGTATACTTGTATCATATAGATGTTTAGTTGTACTCTTCTTCCACTGCTACTACTTCCTGTTAGTATGCTCCTATAATAAATAATGTTGTCCCTTGTTTTTATTAGAAAGGTTGTAGGGAGACGAAGGTCGCATCTCTTGTTTTGATCTTCAAAAATGATGTGTAGAGATTAGATCTGGTCTCTATCTATAAATTAGACTCTCGTAGACAGCCCTTGTTTATCATCAATTGATCAGAGTATACGGTAGAATAATCTATTGTACTATAATTTGGTTAAAAAATCTTGGGATAACAGGTTTTCTGGTGATGTTAGCTGATGATATTTTGTTGAATACCTCCTATTTTCTCTGCAGTTTCGAAAAATCAAGTAGGTGTCAGTATCAAAACATTCATGTATGTACCACATAGCAGAAACATCAGTCTAAACCAATGATGCAGAAACAAAGATATGAACGAAATGGCGTTGAACCTGAGTTGACAGATTTCGCAACATTAATCTTTGTTTATCTCTTTGGTGCACATATACCTATTATTTCATTAGCTTTTCTGCTAGTATTTAGTTGATCTTTCCGTTACTACTGGTTTATACTTTTTTCGATCGTGTTTTTTTGTGCTTGGTGGTTAATTATTTTCAGAAAAGAGTTTGAATAATTTAATGTGAGTACTTTAATATCCCTCAGAGCGTTTATTTGTCCCTGTGAAGAAGAGCGCTAACTAGAATGAATGCACTATGATCCTTTTCTCTTTGTTTAAGCTTCAGGTGTATACGATGTTGTCCGTTTACAGAATCATAATGGTTTTTGAAAAGGAATTCTATTCATTAATTATAGGAGCTTCGTTGACGAAATGACAGTTACATCCTGAAACAATAACCAGTAGTAGGTCAACAGAAAACCCTTATACTGACAAAAGCAGTTGAGATGGCAATATTTTTACATAAAATACGAAGTGATATTCTTATTTTACAGTCTCTGTTTTAGGCTTTACTTGATAATTGGATCGTTTTATTATCATCATCCTGCATTGAGCCCCATCGGTTCGGTTTCAAGGACTTGGGAAGACAGAGAGTGGTTTTATGGTACAAAAAGCTGTATATGCAGTTAATTTGTAAAAAAATGCCATTTGTTAAAAAAGCGTAAACAAAGGAACCGCCAGACCAAATACAAAATTATTATCTGCAGACAAGGAAATTATTTGTCTTAGAAAAGTAAAATCTGATCAAATGACAACATCTTAATACCCACAATTTTTATCTGAATCTATAGTTCAGTTGATCCTATAAATAGCAATTTCTGGTTTTTACAAATAAACATTTAATGACTATGTGAGAATTCAATTTGTTTATTTCCCGGTATAGTGTGTATCAATAGTCTTTCCTTCTCTGATGCCTTGCTTATTATAATAGGCATGTTTAATTAATCGATACATACAAATATCTATCAATTTTATGCTCCATGTGTTTTTCTTTTGGTGAGCGTTTAATTGTACACTGCCTTCCCCTCCAGCTTCATCAAAGCCGTATTTGATGTTTGTGTTTCGCTAATTTCTCCTTTCTCTTTTTTACATTTTAGTTCTTACGTTTTCTGCTATTTTTTGTCCAGTAAATCTATCCTAATTAGGCATTTTGGGGCGTCTTTTTGATGAAGAACTTGGTAATCGACAACGTTTTTAATTCAGTTCAACCTTCGAGGAATGGGAGCGGCTCTGGCCGAGCAACAGATAATCTTTGCCTTGTTCCCTTCTCATAATACAGATCAAAGAAGTGTAAAAAGTTACAGATATTATTCCTGAAGTTAGCAGACAATTTCAATTTGCGTTTTCGAAAATGAAACTTGGGAGTGTTTTTTACTAAAGTGCCAAAGGAAGGGTATTGGTATAAAAGTTCAACTACTTCCTGACACTGAGCATGGTTGGTCTCCAATTTCATTTATTTTCTGCTTCAAAGAGACATCTTACCAGAAGTTTTATAACTAACTAATTTTCATTCTTTATTATATAACAATTAGTTATTCATTCGTTTAATTCTAAACTTCGATAGAAATGGTTGCTATTCAAAAGTTATTCCTTGTCGTTCCATTAGTTGCACTTGCAAACTCTGCCGCTATCCCTAAAGCTGATTGGGACTGGGATTGGGATTGGAAAAAGCCACACCATGGTGATGATGAGACTACAACTGACTGTACAACTAAAACCGATCATTTAACAACTACTGAAAGCTCAGATGTTTGGAGTACCACTGATTATACCAAAAGCAGTAGTAAAACTGAGGACAGTACAACTACTTTAACCACCAAATCAACTGAAACGTTACATAGTAGCATCACTAGCAGTAAAGGACATTCAACTAAATCTACAGCTTCGACTGATGATTGTGTCTCCTCTACCAAGACTAAAGAATCAACTGTTGTCAGTTCTTCAGGAACTGGTAAATCTAGTGTTGTCAGTTCTTCAGGAACTGGTAAATCTAGTGTTGTCACTTCAAGTTCTATTACCACAACTGAACATAAAACTACATCAACTGGTACAACCACCATCACTAAGGAAACTACCACAATTACTACTGGTTTTATTCGTATTACAACAACTATTGGTAAAATCACTACGGTTTACACCAGTTTGTGTCCACTTCCATCAAAAACTATGAAAATTGGCGTCACTAGTGTTACAACAATTACTAGGGAAGGTACACCTGTTGCTGTTACTTCAACTTCTGAAGCTAAGCGTACTGCTATTACAGGTGTTACCAAAGCAGAAAGTGTTCCAGCTGCTCCAACCTTAGCTACTCAAGCTGGCAATCGTACAACCACTGTTCAGGTTTTGTTCTCGGCTGGTGGTCAATCTTTAACTTCAAATTCTTTGACTATTGTCGGTTTCCTTTCTGGATTAATTTACTTGATGATGTAAACCAGTACACAACCTCTTCGTTGTAAATTTTTTTTTTTGGTTTTGCGGTTTGAGAAAAAGGATTCAATTTTTTTCTGTTTTCAGCTTTCCCTTACTTTTGGTTATCCCTTTTTGCTTTTGATATTACTGCTATCCATTTTTTTCACCTTTTCAAGAGCTATTAGATTTCTTTTAGCTTTTGCACAAATTTTTCATTGTTCATGTATGTCTATTTGTTTTTGTGCTTTTTTCTAATCAGTTCTCTAGTCTATTGTGTATTACTTACTGTCTTCTCTTTATTTTTTTGTTGAGACTATGAAATAAAATCTTCTTTCTCTGTTGTACAAAAACCGACGCCAGTCGACGCCAATCGACCAGACGCGTAGAAACCAAACAAAACGAGGAAAACCGGAAACTCGTCCATTTTTTAAACAGAGAACCGAGCGTTTCATGCATTACCTCTCTGGAAGTTAAAAACTCTTGTTTTGTATGGTATCTTTTAATATCCTATCATTCCCAATATCAGCCTATTCCTCCCTTTTGCACTCAAACACCCATCGCATCAAACTATATCTCACACCTTGTACCCTATTCTTTTAATCTCTCTTGTTGCTACATAATCTATCCGCAGAGCTAGAAAACTATATCCTGTATACACAGAAAATATATGAGACAGAGCTCAGCCTGGTTTTGAACTAATTATATCAGTTGTACATTCCTTTTAGCCTATCATTCTTTTATACATTACATTATCGGTATAAGATAAATCACAATTGAGTAGTTAATCGATCAATCAGCGAATTAACTAAGCGATTCATGATCCCCAGTATCCATGAGTTATCAATCGAAGAAAAATGCTCAACTTAGAGCCAACCTACTAGGAGAAAACCCTTATCCTCCCCCAACAAACAAGCACCAACGTCCTATTGCTCCTCCTCAGCAAAATTTACAACATCCACAACCTCATCGTCAAGTTCAGCAACCAATTGCACAACAGGGATACTCCCAGCAAAGGCCACATTCTCCTCAACAAGAAAGATCATTTATTAGCCACCCTCTTCAGAGTGCTCCAACTTATAACCAGCAACCGATGTATCAGGACCAGCTGCAACCGTATCAGCAAGATCCATATACTTCTCAAAGTGAAAAATTGAGGCCACAGCAACAGCAGCAACAACCAACGAATGCTCCTAATGCCAATTACCCTCCAAACGGTGGCTCGAAGCAACCTTACCCTGGGCATGGAACAAGAAGTTCTTTTCCCACTGAACAAGTTCCCTACAACGGCAACTCTCAACCCCAAGTGCCCAGATCTCAAGGACATCAATACCGGTCATACTCTCAAACTGATCAACAAGACTACGGCCAGCCTCAAAAATACAGTCAACCTCCACCCCAAGCTCAGATCCAAAGCCATCCTCATCCTCATCCTCATCATCACCAACAACACCAACAAGTACCACAACAACAGTACTCACAGAAAGGTCCAACAAGAAGACAATCTAATCAACTGTACACTCACTCTAGCCAACACCAACCCCAACCCCAGCACCAATACCAAGAGTTTAACAACAAACCACCGCCCCCTCCAATTCACTATCAATATGCTGAACCCGAATTCTCAAAACCGATGGCAAACCGTTCAGCATCTTCATCTTCATCTACTTCATCTTTGAATCCATCGCAAGTAAGACCTGGTTCGAGACACGCAAGCAATTCTCACGAATCTATCAAATCGAATCCTCTGCCCATAGAAGATGATAGAATCAACTATTTGGAAGAAAAGATCGAAAAGCTTACTAAAATGCTTGAACTGCAAGAACTACATAGAAAGAACGAATCTAACGGATCATTTTCAACTAGTGGAAGTAACACATCAACACCAACAAATGAAAACTCCCAATTCGTTTCTAATCAAAATTCAAGTTCAAGTTCCAATCAAACTAATAAAGAAGCTTTGGTTACACCAGCGATGACCTCTACTACCACAAATGAACCAATTGATCCCATTGAGCTTAAGGTCAAGAGCGCCAAAAATGAATTTGCACCACCATTGCCGCCGCCTCCACCAGCAGATCAAAAATCGAATTCAAGTAGCCCAAGAGTTAATTCATTTTTATCAACTAATAGAGCCGATGAAGCAAGACGTGAAAGTAATAATTCCTTGATTCCAAATGAAGACCAGCTATTTGCATATTATATGGATGATACCGACGATGATTTTTTGACTGGTAATACTAGTACAAATGAAGATAATAACAATGACGAGTTACCACCTCCGTCGTACGAAGAATTAGAAAAGTCAGGTACTTTAACTTATTCTAAATCCATCTATCGTACGGGATTTGAAAAGGCAGGGTTTAATTTAGACCATGTTCCTAAACCTGCTCAAGCCTCGTCGTTATCTTCGTCTTTGAACGCAGATTTGAGCAATCCGGAGGCAAATATTGGGTCTGAAAACTGCAACCCTGTTGAAAAATTAAAATCAAAGAGAAAGTTACCACCACCATTACCTAGTTTGAACGAAGAGGTTAAAGAGCATTTCATTTATGAAAATCCTGTTTCTTCAAGACTGGCTAGTGAATCAAGCGTCGGTTCAAGCGTTTACAGTGAAAGAAATGGATCAAACAATAGTGTCAACGATAATAATAATACCTATAATATTATTAATAGAACAAATTCCACGATTGATCAACCTTCAGCACAATCTTTGAGGGCTTCTGGTAGTAATGCTAATATCGATAGCAATTCAAGATCAACACCTGAAAGAATGAACACTGTTGACAAAATCAAAAAATACAAAGTTCACCATAATGGAATTATCGAGCCAATCTTACCGTCAATATCAGAAGAACCGCTGACTTCTGCTATCAATAGATTTAAACAAGTCAGGGAAAACGCTGTTAGTGATTATAAGATATTTACACCTTCAATTCAATTTGAATGGGCAATTATATTGTTGGAATCATTATCTAGAACGGAATTAATCTCTAAAATGGGAATCGATGGTAATTTAAGAAAAAAGCCATTACCAAACAAAAACTTAATAGTTCAAAGAAAGCATTTCTTGATGACAAGTATTAAAGTTTTAGAAAAATTGATTGAGATCTCACCAAATGCTACAAGATCGAGGTTATACCTAGGTGATATTTATTCTGGTGGGATTCATCCTGGGTTAATCAATAGGGATGAAGTTAGAGGCTACAAGTTATTCTACGACTCCGCGACTAAGCAAAACGATCCTGTTTCATACTATAGAGTTGCATGTTGTTTAGAGTTTGGTGTTGGCTGTAAGCAATCAATTGAACAATCGTTTGAATTTTTCAAAATTAGTGCAGAATTAGGAGATCCTTCTTCAATGTGCCAGCTTGGTATGCTATATTTTTCGGGTGTTAATGGAATTGAGCTAAACATTTCAAAATCTATCTATTGGCATGAAAAAGCCGTTGAGTCTTTGAAAAATGTTAACATAATGGGTGTCGACCCATTGATCAGTGCTAGATCATTCAGTGACTCTAGAGGTTCGTTATACACTTTGGCTAAATTGTACCAAACTGATTTGAGTATCTTGCACTTGGATAAAACGAATGCAAAAGCTGATAGGGTTATTGATGAATTAACAAAATTGAACGTTTTCAGAAACTTTAAAAAATCTTTCCATTTTTATTTAGAAGCTTCTAAATTGGGCCATAGTGAAGCACAATCATCTTTAGGTTTTTATTTTGCTCAAGGTTGTTTCCCAACGAGTAACTTCAAATTTGATAAAGATTCAACAAAGGGCATCAAAACTACGATCGATCCAAAACAATCAGTCTATTGGTTTAGCGAAGCTGCCAAGAATGAACACGTTTATGCCGCATTGGGTTTAGCTAAATGGTACGGATCTGGTGCCACTGGTGTTTTGCAAAAAGATGAACAGCAAGCATTTTTGTGGGGTCGTAAAGCTGCAGACGAAGGACAATTAGCTGAAGCTGAATTTATGATTGGTGTTTGTTTCGAACAAGGGTTTGGAACTAGTAAGAATTTACAACTGGCAACCACTTACTACAAAAGAAGTGCCGATAAAGGCTACAAGAAGGCAATTAGCAAATTAAAGAGTATGTAATTTAGTAAAGTCTAGTATAATACCCCCATAAATATCCTTTTTTAGACATCAAAGTGTAAGGATGTAAAAAATCAGAAATTTGCGATTGGTTATCAATTGATGTATTCGACTTTCACACGACCCTTTAAAAAATCAGTGAATTTCGCAAAATTGAATCAAATCAGCATTTTTTTGCCTTATTTTGTCTTGTTCCAGCTTTGTTCCAATTAGACTAATAGTTATTCAACTGATACAATATCTAATTGTCGAATTATATATATTTAATTTGATATTTAATTAATTCATTTTCCAGAGGTATTACTTATAAATACTAAGACAAAAAATTCAATCAATTGATCTTTTATACTTCAGAAATAACAACAACATAATTTCGGAAGGTTTTATTTTATTCAATTTCATTGTAACATCTAACTTTTTATAGTAATAACAACGGTATTAAGAAGAAAAAGCACAATGTCGGAAACTAGCCCAATCACAAAAACTAGCAATTGTTGCGGTGGTGCTTGTATGACCAAGTCAAGCAATGCTTTGTTAACTTGGAAAAACCCACAAAAATCAGGTAAAGTATTTTTAGCAACTACCACTGTTTTATTACTGGTTAAATATATAAACGTTATCAACGTTGTTTCACGTATTGCATGCTTAGGTTTATTAGGTAAGTTTATTTAATTCGACATTTTAAGATTGTTATCTTTGTTGTGATACTTGAAATTGTCACACGAGGAGTTTGCGCAAGATTGAATTATTTTTTTTAAAGAGGGTGATTACTAACGTAAGCTATCATACATTTAATATAGGTTCTGCTGCTGCTGAATATGCTAGTAAGAAGATCATTGGTGAAGGTTTTGTTACTAAGTTCAAACCAAAGTACTCAACAATTGTTGCGAAGTTCACAAACACCTATGCCGAACATGCTGTTAAGATTTCATCAAATGTTGAAATCTTTTTACAAGATTTAATCTACTCAAAAAATATTGAACAAACTTTCAGATTTGGATTAATTGCTTTCATTGCTTACAAGTTAACTAGTATTTTATCCTTATGGACCTTGTTGTTTGTTACCAACATTTTGGCTTTTTCAGTTCCTTTCATCTACTTAACTTATGAAACTGAAATCAATCAATTATATGCTCAATATTCCAAAATTGCCAAAGATAAGTTAGTTGAATTGTACAACTTGTTATTAACTAAGGCCAAGCCAACTTTAGATATCATTGATGAAAAAATCAAGCCAGTTACTTCATTCATCAAGGCAAAATTACCAGTTAGAACTGCCGGCACAACCGTTGGTGAATCCCTTAAGGACTCAACAACTACTTCCCCTTCTGCCACCACTACTGCAGACGTTCCTTTATCATTTGTTGAGCCAAAGGTTGAAAAGCCAAGTATTGACCAAGTTGACCAAGCTGTTGTTGATGAATCGACACCAATCACTAACCCACTTTCGGAAATAGTTGATGATGTTAAGCCTACTTTATAACGTATGAATTGTTTTCTTTATTTGAAACTGTCTTATAATCTTTGGTGTTGTTTTCCCTTTTTATTTATATAAGTTTTGAACAAATTTTAGCGAATCAAGTTTTATTATTTAATTAAGTGTGTTTGTGTTTCTCTCTCTCTTTCTTTATTGTTGTTAATTCTTTCCAAATTTATACTTACTTATTCTTATATTCTAATTATATCCTTTTTCTGGTTTGTGAATATTTCTGTATGAGTCTTTTGTTTCATATCTTTTATTTGCAAGACTCATCTCCCTTTTGTTTGTTTGTTTTTAATTGTTTCCTGAATAGTTTTGATCATTTCAATGAATCTCAACATTACATAACTTTGACCGGGTGCTTAACAATTACGTTTTAGTAATAATAAGAATAGGAAAAAAGATATTAAATTACTGTAAAATACCAAGCGGCAAAAAGAGTAGAATATCAAAATGATAAATTAGACAAAATCAAAGGAAAAAAGAACAAATACAAAATACAAAACAAGAGAATTCAACAGGAGAAACAAAAAGGCACCAAAAACAAAAAATGAAGAGATATGAAAGATATTGAAGATAAACATCAGTATCTAGGGTCAAAAAGGGCAAATTTCCAAAAAGCAGAGACAAACACAAAAGGGCAGAAAAAAATCACAGGACAAAGGAGAAAGGATTAAAAATAATGAAAAGTATTCTAAAATACCAAGAAAAGAAAAAGAGAAAAAGAGAAGGAAACAAAACAAAGTTCAAATGAGGGTAGTATTTTAATCTACATAATCGTACAACAACCACTTGATTCACCTTTTGAATTACGACCAGTGCCAGCACTAGAATCTTTGGTTGTATTTTTTTTACTATTTTTTCTCAAATTGTTATTTGGATCATCGCTATTATCAAAAGAAGAATTTAAATTACCTCCAGTTGAGCCTTGTCTATTATTTCTATTCGATGACAAATTGTTATTGTTGTTACCGCCGCTATTCGCAGAATTTGGATTATTGTTGTTGTTTTTCAATAGGTTTTGATTGTTGCTTAAATCTTTAGCTTCTTGCCTTGGGTCAGGGTATAAAGTGTTTTCCAAACCAGCGTACTTGAAACCCTGATTCATTATAATCTTAACTAATCCATGGAAAGCTTCAGTTATATTAATACCATCTTTTGCTGAAGTTTCAATGTACGCACAGTTGAGTCGACTAGCTAACAATATTGCTTCGTCTTTACCAACTTGTCTTTCGTCGATTAAATCACTTTTGTTACCAACAAGCATCATTGGTGTGAAATTTGTTAATTCACCTTTAACTCTCATAATTTGATTATAAAAAGTTGAAATTTCTTCAAATGTATTACGGTCAGTTAATGAAAACACTAATAAGAAACCTTCACCAGTCTTCATGTATAAATCCCTCATTGAAGAATATTCTTCTTGGCCTGCAGTATCCAAGATATCCAAAGATGCATTGACGTTGTTGATTGTACAATAATAACGGTAAGAATCTTCAATTGTTGGATCGTATTCATTGGCGAATTCGGATTGAGTTAAACGGATAGTTAACGCTGATTTACCAACTACTGGTGGGCCAACAACAACTAATCTATATTCCTTTGATTGCTGCTGTTATCAAGATAAAATGGATAGCCGTGTTAGTATTTATTTAAAAAAGTAGAGTGGAATTTTCCAATAATTTTATGGTAAATGGATACTTACACTCATTATGACTATAATTTATGGTGGAAATGTAAACTGTTTTTTCAAAAAAAGGACCTAATTTTGAGAGATGAATTTATGAATATGAAATTGAGGTTTGCTAATTGTATGGAGTATATGAATGATAATTGTATGCCTATATTCGTTGTGAGGAAAATGAAACGAACTGAGTCTTAGTATAGATAGATATATGAGTGAGTGTTGGTTTGTTTTAACGACTTTTTTTTCTGTTTGAAGAAATGACGAATAGAAAGAATTTTCTGAAAGTATTGAGTGTGGGTAGCGATTGAAGTGCAATTGAACTAGTCAGCAGAGTCGGTGATGAAAGTAAGTAAGTAAGTAAGTAAGCTTGTAAGTGAGTAAGTAGGCACAGTAAAGTAAGTAACTTTGAAGAAGTGTCCAGCAATTTGGCTTCTTTCAGTTTTTGAACGACTCAGGAAACAGAAGAAACGTCGATTTTCCTGCTTGTATTTTGAGGCGATCGACAGTTTGCGACAGTTTAGATGTCGCAGGATGTTTTTGCTTTTGGGTATGCTCTCAGCCCAACAAGGACAGGCAAAAAAGCATTAAGAACATGATGAAGCCAGTACGTACGGCCCTTTGTTCTTCTTTCATGATCTTTAAATGCCTAGTTATAT
Source organism: Ogataea degrootiae (assembly GCA_019232045.1). NCBI lineage: Eukaryota > Fungi > Ascomycota > Pichiomycetes > Pichiales > Pichiaceae > Ogataea > Ogataea degrootiae. The sequence goes on from JAHDIT010000085.1 coordinate 15,448, forward strand.
TATACACAAGCATGCATCTGCCCATCCATCCTCAAATAATTGAACAGTTCCTAAACAACTCATTCACTACATTGGACGATCTAAACAATATCGATTCAATCGTTACCGCAATTGAATCATCCAGATCACTACTAAAAAGTTCAATACCCAATGACTCTCAACCGCAAAATAACCACTACTTAGACGATTTCAGATCACATTTAAATTCAACCATTGAGAATGATGATATTCAGCAGTTACAAAAGTTGATTTCAAATTATGGGGATTTGGAAATATTAACCAATTTAAATAATGAGCTATCGAATAAAATATCTTTAATTCAGTTGAATTCACTTTTCAATCAATATAAATCGATAAACAACAACATTCAAAATTTGACTAAACTCGAGCCAAATTTAACAACATATATAGATGAAATCAAATCAGTATCGACTTTAATATTAGATTTGAATTCAACCGATGTTACGAAAAACAAAGACACCTTAAACAAATTGGTTTCGAATTTAAATAGAAAATTGTCTACGGTAATCAACAACGATGATTTCAAGAATTTGCTGTTATCTAAATTGGCGGATACCAGCAACTGGGAAGACACTGAAACTAAAATCTCCGACACAACAGTTCAATATCTGCATCAATTGATTGAGCTACAATTACTAGATCCTTTCTTCGACAAAGATCATGATACTTGGTGGAGTTTTGATCGATTGATTGAAAATTTCAAAATTAAATTCATTTACCACTTCACTGGTAATAATGAAACGAATAAATTAAACAAACCTGAATATCCATTAGACTATTTGAAAAATTATTTGGTTTTGAATCTACCGGTTTTAAAACTCAAATTCAAGTTAAATAATGCAAGTCAAAAATATTTTGTTTACTCGATTTTGAAGCCAGTTAAATCTAAGTTCAAAAACGATTTAAAGCAGATTAACAGTTCAAAATTATTAAGTCATTTGATACTTGAATTTCAAAATTTTGATAAATTTTTAGTTAATAAGTTTAAATTCGTTCATTTTGATAATTTATTAACAAATGAATTGATTTTAACTGATGACCCCATATTTAACAGATGGTTAAACAACGAAAAAGACTTTGTTAACCATAGATATAATGAATTAATCGATTCTACCAATGCCTTTGAAATTGATTATGAATTTGTTGAAACTAATAAAACGAAACCAACTAAATCTTCAATTAATTTGAAAAACCTATTGAATGGTATTATTTCAAACTATGAATTTTTACCAACTAAATACAAAATTAAATTCCTAAGTGAGATTCAATTAAAGCTATTGAACTTTTATTATTCAAAGTTAAAATCAGGATTAGATTCATTGAGTTCAACAAATAATGATAATTTGGAAAGAATCTGTAAAATCTGGTGCTCTTCAAAGTATATGATCGAAGCAATGATCCATTGGGATGAATCATGTTTGTTTGTTGAATTGAACGATTCAATTAATAACAATGAAGGTAAAACATTTTTCCAATCTGTTATAAATGGTTACCAAAAAGATCTAATTGATGAAGTTTCGAAGAAATTCAAACAATTTTTTGAAAGAAATTTAAACAAACAAATGAAACCATATTTTCAAAATAACAGTAACTGGAGTCATTTATCAGAAGACGAAATTCAGCTATCAAATGACTTGAATTTAGTTATTAGTAGTTTATCAAAGGATTTGAAATATTTGAAGAATACAGTTAATAATTTAGATTATTCAAACATTAAACACATTTTTTTGAATGAAATCATTTCAAGTTATTTCCAAAGAAACTTTATTTATTTGAACAGATTCAATTCAAATGGTGCATTGAAGTTGAAAAATGACTACTTGAACGTTCACTCTAGTTTGGATTTGCTCAAAGATAATATTAACTATGGAAAATTAATAGAAATTTTCAAATTACTTGAAACAACTGATGGTAGAGTAGTTGACACTAGAGGGTTCAAATTGTTGAAGGAATCTGAAATCAATGACTTGATCCAAAGACGTATTAGATAGCTCATATGGATAGCTTGTTCATGAGAATCATAATATATAATATAGTATAATAAGATAAAACGGCTGTGTACAATATGTGTTTTTTCCCCTGTGGAGAATTTTAAGACTTTTTGTAGAGAGAGTGCAATTTTCCAGATTGGGCGATGTCTTGTCTTTATTTATGGTTTACATTTGGTGTTGTATTTCTTTCTTTTTGCCTTTATTGCTTGTTCCTCTCCTTCTGGATATAGAGTGATTCTAAAAACGATTCAATTGTATAACACATTGTTTCTATTTAACTATGGTTGCCAGCTTGCATGAGGAAGCAAACACCAATAACAGCGGCACAAGTTGCGGCAACAACAACAACACAGACACGAAATCTGAGACATCTTCAACGTTTGACGAAGACGGTTCTGATGAATTGAATTCATCTTCAACCTCGTCCATCGGATGTCCGACACCAACTTTATCATATTCATCTTTATCTAATAATAACAATGACAAAAAGATACCTGATCATCCGGAAGATGTGATTATTGGTGGCGCTACTGTTGTTGAAACAAAGGTTGAAGTGTGTACAACTAGTACAACTAGTACTGATAATACAACAACAGTCAATACCGATAACGCTGATGATGGTGTTGATAATGTGGCTTCACATGCTTTAATGTCAATTACACCACTTGTTGAACCCGCTAGTACTGTAAGTATTAACGATTCACAAAAAGTTGGAATGCTTGAGATTGATGCTGAGATTGAGCAAAAGAAAAGACCAATTAACGAAGATAACTTGAAAAAACCAAAAAAGACGAAAGGAAGTAGTCTATTGAATAAATTACTTGAAGACGCAGATTGGTACGTTACTTTCCCTGCAGAAACAAAACCTAGAAGATCATCGATCAAGATACAAGAGGTCAAACTGAAAAAGAGCCAAAACCAGGAAGATGAGGAAAAAAATAGAGAGTTAACGGCCGAAGAACTAGAAAAGCGGGAATTGGAGAAACAGAAAAGACGTGAAATACAGAAGCAAAAAGCACTTGAAAAAGAAGAGCTGCAAAGACAAAATAAAGAAAAGTTCAGACTTAGAAGATTGAAAATAGAAGAACAGAAAAGAAATGGAACGTATACACCTAAAAGCAGAAAAAACGGTACTGATTATTATTCAGGTTCAGAAGTTAATAAATTGTTACTAGCAACTCAATACTTCACCAATATTGGATTGAAGGACAAAACATTTGATAATGAAAAGAGAAGAGAGATTAAGCAAGTTGAACGGTACTCGCCTGAAGATAGTGCCAGACAATCAACTAAACATGGGAATTCAAGAAGAATGAAGACGTTGAAAAGGAAATCGGAGGCTGAAAAACAGTTAAAACTGAAGCTTCAACTTGAAAAGAAAAAGAAACTTAACGCTTTAAAGAAGAAGAAATTAACAGCTAAGAAAGCACGTGGAACCAAGAAGAAGAATAAGAATAAAAAGACTAATGAAAAGGAGAAACCAGAATTAGAACAAGAGGAACAAGAAGAACAAGAAAATTCGCCTGAAGAACCGGAGCCAATTTGGTTTTGTGATGTTGAAAATGATTCTGAAACAAAAATCCCTGATAATCGTAAGATGTTTGTTGACTATATCCTTGATAACGAAAATAACAGTGAACCACAACCAGTTGAGAGGAACGAAGTTATATCAGCTTATGATTTAGTTAACAGTAGACTATCGAATTATATGCTGGATGATCCAAAATTCCCAGTGACTGAAATTGAACTTCATTTCCCATTTTCCAATTACACGGAAAGATATCTATTGGCCCTTCGTAAACATGATACCGAGTTCAATCCATTTGATGAGATTGGTAGAAATATGGAATTGATTGCATTATCATTCATGCCTGATCAGCACAGAGCCAAAGTTATAAATTTCGAAAGTCCAACAGAGTGTATTATTGGTAGATACGTTAATGCCTTTGAAAATGAAAATTTTGAAGAACTAGTTTCAGCGATTACAGAATTCAATAATTTAATTGATTCATTGAAAGCGACTAAAGAGCTAATCAAGTTCACCAAAGAAAAAAAATCAGTTTCATCCATTTTGATCTACGAAGTTCTAAATCAATGCTATTTACGTACCGTTATCCCAGATGCAAGAAAATTAAAAGGTTATAAAGCATTCTCAAATTATGTCTATGGGGAACTGATGCCATCGTTTCTAACAATGGTTTATAATCAGACGGGATTAACTAATGAAATGACGTTTATTGATTTAGGTTCAGGTGTCGGGAACTGTACTGTCCAAGCAGCTTTGGAATTTGGTTGTAAGTCGTACGGAGTTGAAATTATGGAACACGCATCCAAGCTATGTTCTTTACAAAGTGACGAATTTATAAAGAGATGTTTGATATTTGGATTGAAACCAGCATCTTTTGAATTTTTCTTGAATACATCATTTTTGAATAATGATGTCATTAAGAAGGTTATTGATGAATCAAAAGTCATTTTAGTCAATAATTATTTATTCGACGGTGAATTAAGTAAGAAAGTTAATGAATTGTTCAGTGATTTACAGACGGGTACGAAGATCATTTCTTTGAAGCCAATCGTTCCAGTTGGTTACAACATTTCATGGGGTGGACCAGCTATTTTAAATAGAATTAAAACCTCAAGGTTCACATATGGTGAAAACAGTGTTTCATGGACTTCGAACGGTGGCGTTTACTATATTTCCGAAGTTACTCCGGTGATCGTCGAATCTAATTTAGTTATGTTCCAAAGTCGATCAAGAAGACAAGATTTGATTGATGCGGGTGGTGATTCATCAAGAAGTGGCAGTTCAACTCCATTAAACGCATTTACTAACAACGTGTGAAATTTGTGGTTTTGTTTTATCTTCTTTCCCCCCACTGTTCATCTGTATTTTTTTTGACCATGTTCTTTTTGTTTTTCTTTTGTATAATTTTGTTGTATTTTTAAATAGCTATTGTAAACTCAGACACAAAACTACACCCTACATATATTGTATACATGAGTATATACAGTTGAAAAAGAGATCAATCCGACCTATCACTGTATAAAAAGGGCGGATGACCCTTTCTTCGACTATATTATAAAAGAAAACGCTTTTGAGAGCATAACAAAATCGCTAAGTAAAAATTAAACTTTTTGTATAAGGGTTACGATTATTACAACCTAGGTGTTGTACATGTGGTATCAAATAACATAGCAGAAGTACCGGGTAGTCCGGATCTCCTTTGGCGGAAATAAAGACAACTCCGCAAGTTTAGTTAAAAGATTAATTATATTAAGAAACATCCAACCAGGGTGTTGCGAAAAATGTAATGATCACCACTTTCAGCCATGTTATATCACCCACAACTTGCACTGTAGAACACAGATGTAACATGTGTGTAGGAGACACAGAACAGTTAAAATCAGCTATTACTATCTTCTGTGTTGGGGATGTCTACATTGAAAAGTTTCAACATTTCAGCGAGATTATTCGTTCCTGTGTTTATATACATCGCAGGATGTGTACCGTTCAGACAGTAAGTCAGATTCAGATCCATTTTAGCATGATTGACTCAAGGCAGTTCTCGTAGATTTGTGTTACATAATCAATCAACGATTGACAAATTTGAATGTCCAATTGACGCAATTCGCGCTTCTTTTGCATTTGTGTTCGACTTGTGTAGTATTGTGGTCATTGTTGCAGTACATTACATGACAGTGAAATGGGTTTATTTCGACATGGCGACAAACACGGTCATACGTTCAAAGTCCTCATTTGTTTTTTGAGGTGAGTCGATGTTGAATACATCTGTTGCAGTGTGCTGTTGGGTTAGTTCATGTTCTCGACGAGTCCTTATAGATGGTTAAAATAAGTGAAAACAGGAGATTTAGGGCGTTGATTTTTGGTTGCATACTTTGCAGTATTTGATGTCGGATTATGTGGTGGATTTCATAAGATCTCACTTTATCGAGTACCTTCTATAATATGTCTCTTAGAGCTGTCTCTTAACGTTGTCTCTTTGTATGCATCGTATGGTTTCATATGGCAGCATACCTCTGTTTGCTGCCCTATCCTGTGATCGCAGTATCCTATCACCAGTCAAAGTTGAGACAATAGAAACATACATGCAATACCCCCATGCCAAGTAGGAAAAGAGAAAGAAGTAGTATATAAGCAGTATGAATTTTTCAGGGTGCGGGCAGAACAGAAACACGACGCGTATTTTGTCGCACATTTCATCCTCATTTACATGTGCATACAGCTGCATGCATAGGGGACCTTTCCTGTTTTTGTTTGTGTGTTCAGTTTGGTCTTTGCAACTTGGAGTAATCAACTAGCTGGTCAGAGACTAGGAATTCACACAAAGAGACACATCTATATATACACACGTAGTTATATATCAGACTACATTTTATAATGATACTCATATACTTAACAGATTAGTATGGTAGATAAAGCTCACCGCACACTTCTGCTATAACAACAAACAAGCACTTCACTCTTCTATTTCCGTCTATTAATATCCACCACATAGCACTACAAGGAACTGGATAACTAAGCATGATTACAATGTCAATGAAAAGAGTAACCGCAAACAAGAAATGTCGAGTATTAATAACAGTGTTAGTTTCGACATTATTGCTGCTACAACTTATGACGAACAACAGTTTAAGCATCTTTGACAAAAAATATCAAATACCAAAGCTAGTTAATTCCAATGAAAGGGATTTACGTAATTTAAAATTCAAATTCAAAGATAACATCATAAAGGATTTCTTGAGTTCTGAATCTAAGGAAATAACCGAAAATGAACAACTTTTGAAACACCACAAAAGCAGTAAAAAGACAATGGATCAATCGTCCAATCAATTTAAAAGCTTTATGAATTCATTGACTGGTTCTCTGAGAAAAACGAGAGTGGACATGAATAAACCAACTATCAAATACACTAATGATTTATCAGCATCTTATAAGTCAGCTAAAGAAGGCACAAAAAGGCATAAATTTAAACCTTTCATATCCTTGGAAACGGTAAGTAATTCGGTGACACCGATAACCGAAAAAACGCTAAACAATCTGATGTCCGAGAATCCAATAGTTGACGATGACTCCCTTTCCAAATATCAAAAATCTCATGATGAAATAGTCGCTTTGATAGATAATTTGATTGATGCTGATAACCTAGATTACAGTTTCTATGAAGGCGATGGGATTGTGTTGCTAGGTGGTGGCGAATATAACTGGTATTCGATCCTGAACATCATTAGTATTAGACGTGCTGGTTGTAAGACGCCCATTGAGGTTGTTGTTGGGTTTGAAAATGAGTATGATGATCAGTTCTGTAATGAGATATTGGGTGGGATGAATGCCAAATGTGTTAAAGCTTGGGAGATTGTTGGTGTTGATAATTTACAATGGATGGTTAATCAGCAGCAACAACAACAAGAACCTGCGGATGAAGTTGAGAAAATGAATTTGAAGTCAAGCGTTTTGAAAAGCGTTGCTTTGATCGTTTCCAGCTTTGAAAACGTCATTTATATCGACCCAAATACAATGTTGACTGAGAATCTAGATGATATTTTCAGTTCGAGGGTTTTCAAAAGATATAAGTTGATACAGTTCCCTGATTTTGAAAGAAGAACAACCAGTCCTATTTACTATGACATCATTGGATTTGGTAACAGTCTAGAGGATTCCACGAAATTATCAAGAAAAAGATTCTTAAACGATAAATACTCCTTAGATTACATTCACTCAACAAATTATCATGATTTAGAAGGTACGATACCAGATTACTCCACGTTCGATGACATTATAATCATCTCCAAAACGTTCCACTTAAAAACAATCCTGTTGTCGTTTTATTATTCGATAAATTCAAATTTATACTATAATCTGTTTGACGAGCTGGTATTTGGGGATGAAAATTCATTGAATGGTAAAGAAACACTGAGCGCCGCTTGCAATTACTATAAATTGAACAGCTACCAATTATTCAAAAGACCAGTCATGGATTTCGAGCAGAATACAGACGAGTGGAGGGATCAGTTGATGAACACCAACACCAAACATAAGAAAAAGGATGTGAAGAAAGACGCTGATAAGCATTTCGTTAGTATATTGCAGCACAACCCTGTTCACGATTACAACAACCTAATTGAGATCCTGAAACATTTAGAAGAAACAAAAAGGTCGATAAAGAATTATAATTACGATGAGATTTTCAATGGTGTCGGTAGTAAGTTTATTGAAAACAAACCAATATTCGTTCATTTCAATGAAGATTTAAGACAATTGTTGTTGAATCCATTTTCACTGATGAATAAGTTGACTATTTTCGGTGAGCGTAGGTTGTCTACTCTGTTCCCAATGTTAGGATTTGATATCGAGCAATACTATTGGAGAATGGTTAGATTTTTAATGTGTGAGAATAATAGTGATGTTATTAAGTTTGGGTACTTATTTGACGAGAACTATAAGAATGGTGATAAAGAATTCATGTGTTCGAACTTCATTGATGCTCACATTAACAGTTTGGAAGAGCATGAGTATGTTTGGGTTGATAACTATAATAGAAACAAAAAGGACAATTAGTTAACTTTTATGATTTATAAAATTTCAATTCATATTTTTAATTCTCTTCTCAAGAAGTAAAAAAGTAATTTTCGATTCTTTTGAAAAAAAGATAGCTATAAATAAACATTATCAAATTTGAATTTAGTATATACGTGTAAATAGACGAATTTATGGGTTTTGCTTAACGAACTCAACACCCTTTTGAATGTTCTTAATTAAAGTTTCCTTAGCGGTACTGATCATTTCTTCTTCAGCGTTAGTTAAAGAGCCTAAACCGTGGATTTCCTTAATACCATCAACACCTAAAGTAACCTTTGAAGAAAAGAATTCAACACCTTCGGACTTGAATAATGGAGAATCAACAAAGGATGGTTCAATGATATCCTTTTCACCAGCTAAACCGTTCAAGACAGCAGATGCAAATCTAGCACCAGCTTGAGCCATTGATAAAGTAGCGGAACCAGCACCACCTTTAGCTTGAACAACTTCATCACCACCGAATTGGATTCTGTTAACTAAAGCGTCGTAGGTTTCTTTTGGTAAAGACTTGTGGTTAGTTTGAGAGATTAATGGAACAATGGTAATACCAGAGTGACCACCGACAACTGGAACGATTTCCTGGTTTGGATCAGTGTTGGCAACTTCAGATAAGAATCTAGAAGCTCTCAAGACATCTAAAGTGGTAACACCGAATAATTTCTTTGGGTTGTAAACGTTCTTAGATTTTAAGACTTCAGCAACAATTGGGACGGTTGAGTTAACAGGGTTTGAAATGACACAAATGGCAGCATTTGGACAGTTTTCAGCAGCAGACTTAGCCAAATCTCTAACAATTGAAGCATTTGTGTTGAATAAATCATCTCTGGTCATACCTGGCTTTCTTGGGACACCAGCTGGGATTAAAACAACATCAGCGTTCTTCAGAGCTTTAGCCAAACCGTCATCTTCTGGGCCGTAACCTTTAACAACAGAGTTGGTTGGAATGTGAGAAATATCAGTGGCAACACCAGCTCCTAATCTTAAATCGTATAAGTTTAATTCGGTAACCTTATGGTTCAATTTCATCAATAAAGATAATGGTTGACCAATACCACCAGCAGCACCTAAAACGGTGACTTTGTAGGCAGAAGCGGCAGTTGAAGAAAATTGTCTAATTGAGGTGGCTCTAGAGAACATTATTTATCAAAATTAGTTGGGGTTTTAGTTAATTAATCAATCGATCTACTGAAAAAGACAAGAGCTTAATGATCCAAAAGTGGATTGAAAAGAGTGGGGAAAGAAAGAATATATATAGACATTTAGCAGAGGCCAGAGGGCCTCTCTCGTTGGAAAATTGGCGGTAATAAAATGCGATTTTTGGATGACCGGCGTCGAGCGTTTGCTGTCGACTACGGATTATGTAATCGGATGTTCCCGGGTACGGACGGGAGGGAGAATACTTGGCCTGGATGGTGTTCTTTTCTTATCGATTCAGGTTTCGTTGTCCTGTGTATATACATATATATATAGCGTGTTGGAACATGTAGCCCTTACAATACTAGAAACTGTATACTGTATACCATTGGCACATATGCAACTTACTAGTCAATCTCGATCTAAATTTCAATCAACTAACTCAATTCAATTAAAATGCAGCAAGCAAGGAATCTGGAGTGAATCGTTGACAAGTTAACAGATTTGATTTCGCCCTCTGAAAAGTTCGGCCCCGCGCTTGGTAGAAGTTGCCAATTGGGTGATCAGCCGACTTGGCTTATTCTTCCTTATGCTCTGTATATAAAAGTAAAAAAGATAGCTCATATATAAATATAGAGAGATCGGAAAGATTATTATTTCCAGTTTATTTGCCTCGGAAGAACACTGTTTATATATATATATATCGCATAGTATTTAAAGAACAACCGGTCGTATACGTAATACACATTTCTTGTGATACTATAATTGTAATATGTAATCTACCTGTATCTCAATCTTAGCAAAGAGGAATAGCCTATTGGGTGCATTTTTGGGTGTGAGGTGTTAATCAGATTCCATGAACAGTCCTGTTTACTTCAAGGTGATTCACATGATTCATTTGAAATGAATCATTCAGCAAAAAATGGACAGTTTGCAAATTTGCAGCCAATTTTTATCCCTTCTTTATTATATACTAAACATCATCCCTTACCGGCTCCCCTTTAATACATTTTATTTTTCTTTTCTAGACATTCTTTTTCTTCTTACATTCATGACTATCAATTCTATACACATATATAAATATATATAAGTACAAACAGACAATGTTTAGATCCCTTATTGCAAAAAGATTATCCTCAACCACATCCACCTCCCCATTCATCCACAGGATTGACTCTGGTTTTCATTTCAACATCGAAACCGCTAACCAGCCAGTTGATTCTTTCATAAACAACCACATCAACAATTTTGCCCCTGAAATTAACGATAACAATAGTACTGGAAAATCAGCTGTTAACTTGGCGTTAACAGCTTCAAAACCTCTGAGTTCGTGGACAAAAGAGCAAATTAAAGAAATTTATAACACTCCGTTAAACGATTTATTGTTCCATTCCCAAATCCAGCATCGTAAATATCATAATCATACGAAGATTCAACTATGTACTTTACTTTCAATTAAAACCGGCGGTTGTTTAGAAGATTGTAAATATTGTTCACAGTCATCCAGTAACCAAACTGATTTAAAAGCAACTAAATTGATTGACATTGAAACTGTCTTTGAAAAAGCTAAAATTGCGAAGTTAAACGGTTCAACTAGATTCTGTATGGGCTCCGCTTGGAGGGATATGAATAGCAGAAAATCCTCATTGAAAAAAATCAGTGAAATGGTTAAGAAAATTAACAATGAACTAGGCTTAGAGACTTGTGTTACTTTAGGTATGATTAGCAAAGATCAAATTAATCAATTACAAGATTCTGGCTTAACTGCTTATAATCATAACATTGATACATCTAGGGAGCATTATCCTAATATTATCTCAACAAGAACTTACGATGACAGGTTAGATACAATCAAAAATATCCAAGCAACAGATTCTGTCAAGTTGTGCACTGGTGGTATATTGGGTCTAGGCGAAACTGAAAATGATCATGTCTCGTTTTTACATACTTTATCAAATTTGGAAAATCATCCTGAATCATTACCAATTAATAAGTTGGTTGTAATCAAAGGAACTCGAATTGAAAAAGAATTGCAAAAAGATTACAAGTTGCCATATGAATCAATTTTAAAAACTGTAGCAACAGCTAGATTAATTATGCCAAAGACTATTATTAGATTAGCTGCAGGTAGATATACAATGAAAGAACCCGAGCAACTGATGTGTTTTATGATTGGTTGTAACGCTATTTTCACTGGTGAAAGAATGTTAACTACTTTATGTTCAAATTGGGAAGACGACATTAAAATGCTGAATAAATGGGGGTATGAACCAATGAAAAGTTTTGAAAAGAGAAAAGGTGAGTAGATTTCTACTTTGGCTTAGTTAAGTCCTTTGGTTTAAGGATGTTTTTCGTTCAAATTTTGTGAGTATACATACAATATTTTAATTTTGTTGACTATTGTGTATTTGATGGTTACACTATATTTACCAATAATCATATACAGGCATATATAGTAGTGAATTATTTATTCTTCAAGGAACAGTTTTGCTCTGAATGTTTTTAATCAAAAAGAAAGGAAATTGTAACTTAGTATAGTGATATGAGTCGAGTCACCTACAAAACGGATGAAGAAAGGTCTGGGTCGATCGACTGGTCCACAATTCAATGCGTCGATAATACTCCAAGTATTTGACTGACACGTCTTCACAGACGCGACGCGTTAAAGCATTCAGACGAGTCGTTTTTCCTTGATAGTGGAACGCGTCAGTTTGAGCAGACGGATATGAAAAGTTAAGATAATTACCCGTTTGGGACATAATAGAAATGGCCCACAACAAACAAAAATCTGCATGTAAATTTAGAACTGATGTGAGATCTGGTTGATATTTTCGGTTTACAATGAATGAGTTTAATGATTGGGGGTAGATAGTGGTAAGTATACGGAATAATACCAATCATACGTACATAGTTTTATTTGTGCCAATCAGTGGACGGAGTTTTTCGAGCGGTAACCGTGCAGTGGATATGTCACTAACACCATAAACATCTGCTAAAAAGTAGAACGACTAACTCAGCCTGCGGTGGAAATCGATCGATCAATCAGAAAAATTTGAGAATTATACCGGGCTTAAGTTTACCCGTCTTCCCCCATGATCACTTATACTCAATCATCCGTCTACACGTATATAAATAAGTGTATATAAAATATGTATCGTACAATATTCATGTGTATATGGTAGATATACTTCCATTGTATAGCCATGGGTATAATTGGCAAGTAGTAAATTGTAGTACTTGTATTGAGATTGTGGTTAATACTACTATATATAAACATTGTCACATTATCGCCTTAAACGGAAATTTCATTTTTCCAAGTGAGACTTTTTTTGCCTGTTGAATACGTTGGGTTTTTTTCTCTTGTTCTCTTGTTCTTTCGTCCTCTTGTTTGTCACTTTTCCTCTTTCATCTGCTCAACTCATTGCCTGGAAAAAAGATTGTATATAAGACGGGTATATATATATTCACACCTAAGCACACAATTCCCAATACAAATATCCATCCTTCGGAGAAAACCACACAGAAAAAGAGTTTTTTTCCCAAGGGCCATCTTTCTCCTTTCCTCTTTCCATCCAACTTGTCCGAGGTCGACTGCCAATTAAATCTTGCTTCTATTCGATATCTCTATATCTGTCTCTGTGTGTCTCTTTATCCTTGTTCTTGAATTGAAACTATGATGTCTTCATCACCTCCGCCAAACAACAATCCCAACTTCAAAAATTTATCAACAACAAATTCGAATTTAACTATAACCTCCTCACCTCTGATGAATGATAACCTTTCTCTTCATGCCTTAGAAGGTGTCGATTTTATAGATTATCTGAATAACGCTAACTCTTCCTCGGCAATGACTGGCTTAGCGTCCAACACTAATAACACCGCCAGTACAACCATTACTACTAGCAATTCTTCAAATATTAACCATCATGCTCAACTCCAACATCATCTACAACTGCAACAACTACAACAACAACAACAACAACAATTATACCAACAACAGCAACAACTTTTCAATCAGAACGATAACTCATATTCAATCATACGAAACGATCATAATGAATTTTTAGATTTTGTTCCAATTTCAAATAATTTCGATCCAAATCTGCAATATCCTCCAAGTAACAGTAATACCAATACCACCACAAATAATCAAATGACCGAATCCTATTCAAATTCAACAATCTCTTCGATAAATTCTTCTAATCAATTCCAAACGTTTCCTTCATCAGCTTCAGCAAGTTCAATCATAAATTTACAACAAACTCCATTGCGTTCTTCCACTTCTTCGAGCAATTTAAGACCAAGGTCTTCTTCAACTGTTCTTGCATCTGCAACTTTAACAACAACACCTGTTCAGACTCCAACTAAAAGATCAAACTCCTATATCACACCAAGGCGTTCAACGACTACGGGAAATACAGCAGCTGCAAGTTCAACAAGTACATCCACTAATGTTGGTCATAGAAGATCAAAATCTAAAATGTCACTTGTTGATAAATCTCCAATTAATGGTAATCCTTTCTATACCCCACCATACTTCTTATCTCCTAAAATTGGTAAGCACAGAAAACATAAATCAATTACTACTTCAATTTCATTGAATCACTTAGACACAGATTTACAATTACAAAATCATCAACTAAATCATAGTAGTACTCACAATTTTAGTGGATCTCCAATGAACACCCCTTTGAGAACACCTGGTAGATTAAAGAACAACGATTATGAACGTGATGAAGATGATGAGGATGAGGATGACGGCGAGGATGAAATGAATATTACTGCTACTACTGTTCATAATAATGATGATGATGATGATGATATCAATACTTCGAGTTTTATTAGTCCTGCAATGTTATTGAAAGAGAAATTCGGTGGTAAATTATCAGAATTGCAACCCTCAAATCCTTCAAATTATGATGTTGTTAGTAGCAATTCTGAATTCGCATATAATGACCCCGACCATCATCAACAACGAGACCAAATTGAAACGAATAACGGTTCACAATCATTCATTAACCCTGAGTTTCTGAATACTGATATCTCACTTATGATTGATCCTAATAATACTGAAACCTTGAATTCTGATATTTTTGTTTTCCCTCATGTTGACCAACATCAACAACACCAGCCAGTTATTATTAGATCAAATACTATGCCTCCATTACCTTCTCAACCAACTAGTAAGCTGACGAGATCTCGTTCTTCAATCAATTTAAGTGACATTGCTGCCTTCAAAGAGGCGAAAACTGCTGCTTTACGATCTTCAACTTCGTTCACATACCCAATTCGTGAAGAATCAAATGAAGAGAGCGTTGGAAACAATCATAACGTTCAATTCCAACAACCTCAATCAGCCCCACCTCAACTGCCACCGCAATTTCCGACCCCATCAATAACAACCACTCAACCATCGCCTAACCAGTCAATAATGAATCGTCATCATCAGCAACTACAGCTACAGCAACATGGACTACTTCATCATTCCCATCCATTCCAACAAACCACACATTTGCACTATCTAACACCTCCAACTTCTTCTTCAAGTTCCTCACCGGGGACAAACAATCCCTCATCCTCGTCATCTTCACTATTACATAATGCAGCAACAAGCAAATCGTTGTTGCGTAGTAAGACAAAGGCATCAACTCAATTAGAGACAATCAAGTCTGTATCTCCTGAAAATAAAGACACTAATGAAGACACTAATTATTCAAGTAATGCATCCTCTCCGTCAAAGTCCGATACCAATTTATCAACTTCAACGTCGACTTCTTCATTAACTAGAAGTAAAAAGACAAGTTCAATCTCTTTCAAAGAACCTGAGATGCTAGATTTACCACATCAATCATCAAGATCCAAATCTCGTTCCAAGAATTCCGATCAAGAAAAGAAGAAAATTCATGAATGCCCATTATGTCATTCTAAATTTCAAAGACCTGAACATGTTAAACGTCATATGAGGTCACATTCTAGTGAAAAACCATTTGTTTGTAATGAAGAAGGTTGTGGGAAGAGATTCAATAGAAATGATAATTTGAAGCAACATTTAAGAAAAATTCATGGATTAATTCCGTAATTTTGATTGTATTAAGAGATCGCTTTATTATCACTCAATTCAAATGAGATTAGATGCCAATTTTCCATATATCCAAAGAAAAATAAAAAATGATTTGGAGATGTTTTATTTATTATTTCTTTTCTACTATACTATTACTATCATATTTATTTTTCCTAGTTTACTTATTTATTGTTACAAATGTGTTGCTTTCCTAAACTTTTTTTCCTTTTTCTTCTCTTTTTTATTATTATTTTTGCATTTTGTAAATTTTAAAAGGTTGTTTTGATTTTTACATTCCATTTTTTATCCCCCAATTTACTTTTTTCTTTAACTACATTCCATTATGAGTTATTTATTCAAAAACAAGCGTCAATTATGAATAATATAGATTTCTTACTTTACATTCATTTACAAGTACAATTTTATTTTTCGTTTTTATGAGTGTTTTCCTCATCTTTTGTTTTGTTCTAATCCATCGACATTTTCAAAAATTATTAATTACAATGTTATATAATTCTTTAAGCATCCTATTCCTTTTTCAATACATGATTAATATTTTAGTTTCATTGGTTCCACTGATTAACTATGCTAAGGTCATAAACTGAATTATGCCTTAATTAGTTGAGCATTAAATTATCAGAGATTAGCATGTACTCCATCGATCTTTTTTAAAAAAATTGGCTATATATAAATATTAACGTATATATAATAAAGTAACAAACAAACAATAACAGAATCATCAAGAAATCAATAACACAGTTTCAGATATAACAATTAGGTAACAAAGATAAAAACCAGTATAAAAAACAATCAAAAAAAAGGGTAATAAAAAACAAGACTTGGAGAACAAGACTCAGAAAAACAAATCAGCTACTATAAAGCAGATCTAATTTGAGCATCAATTGGCAGCTCGCCAACATCGACGCTAGCAACGACATTAGATTTATGGAAATCCTGTTGGCTAAACCCAGCAATTGCATAACAAACAGTACCAAATGTAAACAATATAGCAAGTGCAATCAAAGAAGTTGCTTTAACGGTTAAACTCAACCATTGAATAACTGCATTTAAAACATAGAAAATAACACGATACCAGTTAGTATCAATTTTTTGAATTGTTAAAATGAACCAGTCTGGGACCCTGAAGATTTTTAAAAGGAATGGAATTTCAACAAATGCAAGTATTATTGATTGAACGATTGCAAGTATTGCAAATACAATAACGATGCTAAAGTGGAAGATATTGGCTATTCCGAGGGCTAAACATAGGAAGATTAATAGGATTCCAATCCATTGACCGTATAAACTGTTTTACAAAAGAATGGAAGGGGTTGTTAGTATACTTGTTGTGTCTGTGTTTCTGTTTGTGCATTAGGAAAGGTGGCTTGTATATTTAGGAAACATACCTGAAGTTTCTAGACTTCATGTCCTCACTAAAACCGGAGAACTTTATATAATCTGTAAAAGCCATTGTCGATAAGATATGATATATGTGTATATTTGGTTTATTCGATCGGTCAATTGGAGGAAATGGATGCTGTTGTAAAGAAAACAGCAGATGAATTGAAGGTTAAATGCTTTAGCTTTGTTTTTAAGATGCCACAAAGTGCACTTTTCTTCGTTTAGTTTATTTTATTCTATTTTAATTACATAATTTTCTGAGAGAAATATCCTACAAGGTTATTTGTTCAATCTTACACAAGTCTCCCTTTGATGATATTATTAGCTTAGTTGCTTGTGTTATACCACAGTTCGTAGTTATACAATAGAGAAACCTTCAATATCAAGCATGTCAACGGTAAACGATACAAACCGTTCAACAGTGGATGTAAATAACGAATCGGGCAATGATCTAGAATTGGATAATGACGATAATTCAATAACGGAAGCATTAGAACATGTTGGTATGTTACCATCATTTTCAATACCATCTTTAATGAATCTATCAAACTTAGCCAAAGATTATCACAATAATATCAACAAAAACAAATATTTCTTAAAACCACCAACCTTTGAATTTGATTTTGATGGCTTCAAAAGACCTAAGTTGGAACAAATGATAAGCAATAAAAGGCAAGAGTTGACTAAAATATACATGGAGCTCAGTGATTCTTTTACTGAAGTTATTAACTCTAATATTCATTACCCTGTTGAAGGTATATATCAAGAAGACACGACTGATAATGAATCCAACAGGGAAAAGGCTGATGGCAAAAAAGATATTAGTCACCATGATAATAAGAAAGTGGGAAATGATAATGTTGCCGATGAATCTTTGAAGAAGGTTGATGATATTCTACAAAAGTATGATCATTTAACATTCTTAACATTTGAACAATTCAATGATCAATATTTTTTAAGAAATAGAATTAAACAGATTTTACACCTAGATTTAACACCATTAGATCAAAGATTTTTAATTCAAAGGCTAATGTCAAGATCATTTTTGGAAAAACAAAAATATGAAAATGATGATGATGAGTCCGAGGATTCATCAGAAGACGAGGAAGAAGACGAAGATGAAGTTATATTGACAATGAAGGATAAAGAACCAACCTATTTCAACATGGAGGAAAACATACTTGGCTGTTCACATTATCAAAGAAACTGTAAAATTGAATGCGGTACTTGTAGGAGATGGTATACGTGCAGATTATGCCATGACTCAGAGATAGACTCACATCAACTTCAAAGAAATCGTACCCGCCACATACTCTGTATGTTTTGCAACACACCACAATTTCCCAGTCAATACTGTATTAACTGTGAAGAAGAATTAAGTAAATACTACTGTGACAAATGTATTTTATTCGATAACGACCGTTTGAAGAACATTTACCATTGTAATTCATGTGGGATATGTAGATTGGGGTTAGGTTTAAATCAAGATTATTTCCATTGTGACAATTGTAACGCTTGCATATCCATTGAACTGCAATCAAATCATAAATGTATAGAAAACTCAACTCATTCAAACTGCCCAATTTGTGACGAATATATGTTTCATAGTACTAAAACTGTCGTTTTCATGTTATGTGGTCATCCTATCCATCAATCGTGCTATAATGAATTCACTAAGCATTCGTACAAGTGTCCAGTATGCTCAAGAACCGTTGTCAATATGGAGTTACAATTCAGGGTGTTGGATAAAGAAGTCAGAGAAGCAAAAATGCCTGATGGAATGGGGGATTGGCAGGCTATTGTTAAATGTGTCGATTGCGGTGGGAAGAGTAAAGTAGGGTATCATTATTTGGGTATGCGTTGTGATCATTGCAGGAGCTATAACACTATGCAATTGAAATTGTTGAAATTTAATGATTCTGCCGGTGGTAGTACTGAAAATAACAATAGCAACCCCAACGGCATGCTTAAGGAAAGCTGCAGTGGTGATATTGGGTTTATTGAAAATTCACTTGATGATAACTTTCAATTTGACGATAAGATTGAAGAAGATGACGATGGTGCAAATGGAAATAATGATGCAAATAATCACGAAAAGAGTAATAATGATAAGAACATGGAAAATCATAATATGGCCAAGAATAAGAAGGATCATGAAGATCATGATACAGACGATGATGGCGCAGATGACGATGACGTTTATGCTGACAATTTCATTAGGGTGATTAATAACTTTGATAAATATGCTTCGATAAGTGAAGCTTTCAAAGATTGGCTGAATGCATCCAAAAAGAAGCTCAGCGGTGAATCCCCAAAGAAATCATTGTAACGACGGTTTTCAATATACGTTTATTGGATATTTTGTGTACAAAAATTTGGTGAAAAAACTTCTAAATATACTGATGTTCTGTATTAGAACTGCTTTTTTTTAAATGCATTTGGATGTTCAGTAAATCGTTGTTCGAAATGTATATAATGTACAGATATAAAATAAATAAATAAATAAATAAGCAAATTAATAAATATTGTAAAGTGTTTATTCAACTTTCCTTCCTATGTCTCAAGCTAGCTATTGGAATGCTCAATAACCTTGACCTTTTACTGATCCCTGAATCACCACCAGCGACTGGACCACTTGAAGCTAGTGAACCAGCACCAGGTGCTGTAAAGCCGTTAGCTGATCCATCAGTTGATCTGTCTGCAGATGTTGCTGAGAAATGTGTGTCTTCCGAAGTGTTATTCGTGTTGGGATAGTTCATGTATTCCGCGCTGATAGTGGACTCTGTTGACCTTCTACTGTTGAAGATTGTGTTATTGCTGTTGTTGCTAATTATGGAATTTTGTGTGTTGTTATTTAGGTTGTTTGTTAACCTCAGGCCTAATTTGACTCTGTTATCGTTTTTTAGCCTGAAATCATTTAGTTTAGACGTTGCTTCATCAATCTCTGAAGATGATGAGAATGAACGGTTCAATGCTAGTGTGTGATGTTGATGAGATGATAAAGATGCTGAGGCCGAAGCTGGTGGCTGTTGTTCTAGATGAGATGAGAAGGAAGAACGGTGATGCGGTGTAGAATTGACAGAAGACGCTTGGGATATTGAAGACGATGATGATTCCCTTTTTGTGAGTTGTGGTTGCGGTTGCGGTTGCGATTGCTGTTGAGAGAGTATGGTGTTCACAGATGAAGTTGAAGAAGAGACAGAGTTCCCTGTTGGAGTAGGGGTCATCATTTTCGGAGTTGTAATGGATGACGCTGTAGTTGAAGTTGGCATGGGTTTGGAACCTGCACTGAAAGAACGTCTAGCAGTTGTTTTAATTGGAGATGGATCTGAAACTTGAGAGTTAGATCTGAATGTTCTTCTGGACATCGATGATCTTTTAGATGCTGGAGATTGAGTTGTGGTGCCTGCTGTTGGTGGTGGTGTAGGAGGAATTGTAGCTGAGTCACTGTTTGCAGTTAAAACAGCTTGGACATTTGCAATTGTTAATGAAGATGTAAATGGAACTTGGGAAGATAATGGAGAGCCCAACCCTGGCTGACTTTGTGAATTTGTCTCGCTTGTCGATGTGAACGCAGGTAGTTGAGGTGGAGGACCCATCGTTAGGTTTGAAGAGAATGACGGCAGTTGTGTTACTGATGTGCGTGACGTTAATGTTGGAATTGATAATGTGATTGGAGGTGTTTTTCTTCTACCTATTAGACTGGTACTTTTCATAATACCATTTACACTTGAACTGCTGTTATTGCTGTGAACATTGATTATTGTTGATGATTGAGAATTGTTGTTATACATGAGCCCGTAAATTGGGGACGAACTTCTTGTGTTTTTAGAGGAGGTTGTCGCCGATGAATTTGAATTATTCTCAAGGAAATCAGTTGAATTGTTAAATTCGTAGTCACTGTTTCCATTTTCATCCTCGGATGAAGCCATAGAAGACAAGGAGTACTTTCGGCGCTTAATCGTAGGTAGTGATATCTTTGCAGACAACATTGGGGAGTTGGCCTTTGTTAAGAACCTTTGGTTACTTATTGAATTTGAAGATTTTTGCAAAGGGCTTGAGCTTGAACCGAAATGGTTATTTGGTTGAAGCTGTGGGTTTCCATTTGTGATTCCAAATGCAGTATAAGGGATATTCGGAGTTGTCAAGTGTTGTTGATACAAAACGGGAGGCTTGGACTTAAGTTCTTGGTATTTCATTTGTGTATCGTAAGAATAGGCGATATCAATAGGTTCCCAACCTTCGTTGTTGAGCATGGAGCCATCAGCTTTGTAACTAACAAGTAATTCACAACAATCCATGAATTCATACTGCAAAGAAAGGTGTAATGGGGTGTTACCATTATCATCTTGAATATTTGGATAGGCGCCATTTTTCAACAATATTTCGAGACAAGAAGGGTAGTCTTTAGTGCAGCATATATGAGAGGGAGTAAATCCGTAGCGGCCTCTTTGATCTATACAAACGTTGAAATAGTTCAATAGCAAAAGTAATGTTTTCGAGGCATTGTTCGAACACGCAGTATGTATCACGGTGTCTTTTTCAAAAGTTAGTTTGATTTCATCTTCAGACGTTATTTGAGTATATGAAGAGGATCTCAAAGTCAGTTGAGGGTTGTTCGTCGATGACGATGATGACTTTAAAGAGGATGAAGAAGAAGAAGGATGGAGTTGTTGCGTTAAGGATCTTGCCCAGATGAGTTGTAGTAGATGATCAGAAATTTCATATCTGTCGTAGTATGAAGAGTAGTGTAAATTGGACCACCCATTCTCAGGGTTTGTATTGTCTATAAGATCGGGGAATCTTTTCAACAATCTTGTTACTATGAAAAGGTTCCCCTCGATGATGGCATTTCGAAGTCTCAGTGATGGGTCTATCATTTTATGTTCTTTTGTTTCTGGGAAGAGGATGCTGTATTGAACGATACGCTAATTGGTTCTTTGGCTTTCGTTTGAGTTCAGTTGAAAAAGTTTTTATAAGGGTTAGTGGTGTTTCAGATGTTGCTTTCAAGTAAGATAAAGTTAGTGTCAAGTGTCAAGTGTTGCTGGGATATATAAGTTGACTAGTACATGTGACAGGGGTATGTTCAAATTGAAAGAGTCAGCTTATGTACTTGGATATAAGGTTATTTATTTTTATAAGAGATCGCAATGAATGTTTGTTGCTGAACAAGAGTAATGGATAATGGGGATATTCCGTTGGTTTGAAAAGAGGAAGGATGCAGTTAAACAAGGGAATCAGAGTAGAACTTAGTCTTGCTCTGTGGTGAAATATGTCTACCTGAAATGAACTGTTGTGAAACGGGAAGCGAAAAAAGCGACTGGGGCTTGGATTATTGAGGCGGTGCGGCTGTAAAGTTATTGTGGCTTGACTTGGGGGCAGATGTCGATCATTGATCATCATTCCGACTTTATTATCTACCATATATCCCCGAAACCTAGTATCTCACCACATACGTTTGTTTAAACCTTAGGGGAAGAAAACTTAGGTCTAGATACGTAAATCAATAGTACTTCAGAAACTTGAGTAGATCGGTATCCCTGATTGATGGAAGAGCCCAGAAACAGTTGTGGCAAATGTGGCGAGGTGTGGACTGTTCTCTAGAAAGCAATTTAAACATCTCAAGCCACAAATCCATTGACACAACCTGATTCTTCTGATTTATAAAGATGGCCTTATTTAAATATAACAGGAGATGCTGTTTTTTCAAAGTTATATACGTACCACCACATCCCCCCATATCAATCAGTCAAACGATTAGAACTTATTTCGCCCTCTAATAAAGTAACTCGTAAAACAAAAATGACGAAAATTGACTTTGATACAGTTACAAACGACGCTGCTGAAGGTGTCCCATATTTTACCCCTAAACAACCTTCTGTTATCGGTTCTGTTAGGTCCACGACAGCCAACCCACCAGGTTTATTCACACCGTTAAAAATCAAAAATCTTACCATCCCAAATAGAATTGGTGTTAGTCCAATGTGTATGTATTCTGCGGACCAGGGTAAGGCTACCCCATTCCATATGGTCCATTATGGTGCTCTCGCTGCAAGAGGTCCTGGTTTGATAATTATGGAGTCCGTTGCTGTTCAAGATGAAGGTCGTATTTCACCAAACTGTTTAGGTACTTACACAGATGAGCAAGTTTCTAAATTGAAGGAAATTGTTCAATGGGTTCATTCCCAGGGTAAAACCATTGGTGTTCAATTGAATCATGCAGGTATGAAAGGTTCCACTCTTCCATTGTACTATGGGGCTTTCGATCATAGAGCAACAGCTGAACAAGGTGGTAATTTGGACAACGTTTGGGGTATTTCCAAAAATGAAGATTTTGATTATGCCAAAGTTTGCAGTACTGAACAGCTTTACCAAGTTGCCGATAACTTTGGGAAAGCTGTTGAAAAAGCTATTGGAGAATGTGGATTTGACTTCGTTGAAATCCATGCTGCACATGGTTATTTTTGTGCGCAGCTATTGTCACCTTTGATCAATAAAAGAACAGATGAATTTGGTGGCTCTTTTGAAAACAGAACTCGATTTCTTTTGGAGGTCTTGAAAAGAATTAAAGCTTTCAAAACTGAAAGTAAGAAAGAATTCCCTGTGTTTATGAGACTCAATGGTTCTGATAATGACGAATCAAATCCAGACTCTTGGAGGTTTGAAGATGCTCTTAAACTTGTTCCAATTTTAGTGGAAAATGGGGTTCATTTGATTGACATCTCGTCTGGTGGAAACTGTACCCCTCATTCACCAATCATTTCACATGCTGAGATGACTAAACAGGTTAAGGCAAAAGTTGGTAATACTGCATTAGTTGCTGCTGGCGGTGGTATTGCAACTCCACAACAGGCAAACAAAATGATTGAAGACGGAGAATGTGACCTGTGTTTACTGGGCATACCCTTTCTGAAGAACGTTTGCACTGTTGAACAATGGGCTGATGAAATGGGTGTTGATATTCAAATGCAAGTTCAAGTTGGTTGGCCATTTGGTAAAGTTTGGTGAGTTGTGCTAAAGAATAATACGTGATACTTTTTAGGTATATTTGGATACTGAAGCTTAAAAGGTATAGACCTTATTTCTGTTATTTCAAAAGAACTATAAAACTGCGTCCTAATTAAAAGAATATAGAATACAAGGAATCAAAAAAAGGATAATCACCTAACGTGTCTAATTGAAAATTATGTTGACTCAAAAGGAGTGAAAGAGTATAGCATATAAAAGGAGTGAAACTGAATGTGACTGTAAAAAATCTAAGAGCAAAAAACAAATAACGAAGTAAAGAAAGTAAGACAAAAGGATAATCCGGGGCCGATAAATAACAATAGATAAACAATAATAAAACAGATAGAATATAACGAACATAAAATAATATAAAATATAGTAGCATCAAAAAAAGTAAAACGATTAAAACGATCAAATAGATTCTCTCCCCAACAAAAGGTAGAAAGTCATAGCGATATTTAGTGCAAACAGCTCAATGTTTAATTAATCATACTTCGGAATCTCATAAACAACTGGGAAATTCAAAGTGCTATCACCAGCAGCACCATTGAAGTCACTATCATTGGCTGTAGAGTTTGAAGTAACAACCGTTCCACCTGGGCTACGGCGTATTTGACCTTCAACTTGCATTAGGCACCGACTTTCTGCTTTGTTCGTACTTAAGTGACTTTTCAATTGATCTTTTCTGTAGAATCTCTTACCACAGCCCCATTTGGTTCCATCTTTCATATTAACACCACCGCAAATAAATGGCTTGATGGATGAAGAGTGTTGTTCCTTTGAGTGTCTCGATAAATCAGATGATCTACTGAATTTAACAGAACATTCGGTACATTTGAACAGCTTTTCACGTTCATGTACCGACAACTTATGTGAGATCAAATTATGCTTTCTTGTGTAAGATTTTGGACATTGGTCACACTTGAATCGGTTTTCTGGGTACTTTGGATTTTTCACTGTTAGTAAGCCAGTGTTGTTTGAAGAATATGTTGATGAAGAAGTGGATGAAACAGAAGACGAGTGTGACGGTGGAGAAGGTGGGGACGGGAAGAATTGCCGTTGCGATTGATATTGTGGTTGTGTGTATGCGCGTTCTTGATACTGGGGAACTTGTAACTTATGGTTGTTACCGGGTGGATAAGAATGCGTTCTCAGAACATTTTGTGCTGGTAATGGGATCTCATGAGCGGTTGGAGATAAGGCGTATGTGAACAGTTGTGGAGATAGTGAAGTTGGCAGCAGAACGGGGGATGTGCTAGATGCATCACGATATTGAGATATTGGAAGTGATATTTGCTGTTGCTGACGTATATGTAGAGGGGCTATGTTTGTGATATTGAGTGGGTTTCCAGAATGTGGAGAAGCTGGTTGTGTATTCTTAGCAGATAAACTTTCAGATTCGGCAGGAGAAGAATGGGAACTCGTTGTAAACTCAGGGAATAATTTATCGATACCTGGTAAGTTCACTTTTTGGCGTGTATGTTCTTGCTCCTGTTCTTGTTCTTGTTCTTGTTCCTGGGGACCATTTTGTTGCAATAAAGGACTAGTTGATTCTTTTCCTGGTTCTTGTTTGTACAGTTGGTAGTTTGATAAGTCATTTAATTGATGGTAGTGATTGTTTTGAATGCACATCATTGCCAATTGCAGCAGTCAACTTTGTATTGGATGAATAAAAAATTTTAATAACGATGAAAACTAAGCGATTGATTTCGTTACTGTTGTTGTGAATTGCTGAATTGTTGCTGTGAATTGTTGAATTTTTATTGTTTATTTCATATCTCATAATATATTGAAATACAAAATATGCTAAAAGATAAATGAACAAAAAGGGGAAACTCATTTATATTTATATCAGAAGACTTGCGCCTTCTTTTGACAACTGTGCATCAGATTCTAATGCATAGACGAGAGTGTTCTATTGTAAAAGTAGGCAGTAGAACATTCACCCATATGCATGGAAGTAACAACTGCAGAAAGAAACTGTGCCAACAATGGAAAACTGCTGTATGGAAAATGCGCAGCATTCTGGAGTTTCGCACATTCATTATTATTTCAGTTGACCCAGTACGTTTCTTTTTTTGTTTCATTAAGAAGCCGAATTGGGATTTTCCGGCCTTTTAGGTGACTCTGGTACGGCACTTACTTGCCAAGACTGCACGATAACCCATAGGTATGACTGATTCTAACTACTTTCGAACTAAATTATGATTCAGATCTATTTATATCTTCAACAGCCATACACTAAAAAAAGCATTAACTATGGCAAATATCAGTGGAACGATTTCAAAAGATTACATCATTGAATAAAAACCCTGCATGTGCATTTGTCTGAATCAAAAATGGGTAAGATATGACTTTAAATTTTGTGTTTTTTCAATTACCTAGCTCATTTCTGAATCTTGATCCGTGGGGTATATATTTTCAGAGTAAATTGCGGTCAACAGACTATTTTTAGAAGCTTAGCTTATCATTTGTGCTGGCCAGTACTTGTATATTACAATTTTACAACGTAACGGACATATTTCGTTGATAGGTTGAAACGTCACCATCCTCTTAAATTGCCACAATTTTTCTGTGCACTAGTTCGTTTGAAGTGGTTGACATTTTCCGCTCTTGTATTAGTTGTTTCTTTTAAATAAGTATAGGGTGATATCACTGAGTCTATATTCATGGTTCGACTGAAAATTCAATATGTAAACAGTAATGTTTCAAGATTATCATCTCGTTTAACTGAACAGCTTACATATGCTACTTGGCCCACAGCATGTAACGAGCGGTTGCTGTATAGAAGAAATAAAAGAAAAGTCTCTATGGTCATCAAAATAACCGATTTCTAAACAGAATCCGCTTTGTTGTATACATTTGATAGCTGTTTAACATTGACTGTTAAAGAAGGTGATCATAAGCATAATATAAGAATAATCGGTAATTAAGCTGCCTGCTAAACTGACAATCAATTGAAACAAGGTTGGAACGGTCTTTGATATTCTTCTCTGCAGTCGGTGTTCAGGCACTGAGATGCTTCCGGAGATCCCCTTCTGAGCTGTGGTCATATTCTCCCCGCAAGTACCTCCAAAAACAGCAGCTCTGTGGGAGTAGTTACTACTGCCAACCTTAGAATACACCAGCAAGCAATAGGCCCTGTTTTTTTTTTGGCTGAGCCCAGATAAAGAACAAAGAACAAAGGCACAGCCCAGAACCCAAAGAATAAGCAAGGCCTAATTCCATGCATAGAGCATATTACTTCGCCTTCTAGAATTCGGCTGTGCGACGATCCTTTTTATAGAACAAAGAAATGATACTTTACATTTGAATTTCTTTTTTTTTGCCATTTTCTGATTCATTTAATTATTTAGTTTTAATTATTATTATAACAAGCATCTGTTTGGCCCGGATAAGCTTGGCTAGTTGGTTTATATCTGCATGTATATATGCAAGCAATGGATATTATTTGTTGCGGATATACAACTAGCGAATATTGGGGTAATTAAAGAGTCTCTCTTTGCTTTCATTTTTACAAAATCCCAGAATAGTTTTTAATTAATAAATCTTTATTTCTTTGGAAATTATAAAAGTTGGTTTATTAGAGTATGTAAAATGTATGTTAAGTTCAAGAACGTAAAAAGAACGTAAAAAGAACGTAAAAGTATACGTGTTTAAATATATATCATTCGCCCTTTTGTGACTAAAATATGCAATGATCAGTCGTAAACGCAACCCAAATAAACATCATGAAAAATTGATTTAGATTATCAGGATCTCCTACACCAATTAAAGAGTTTATAATTATGATTTCCAAATGTGAAAAAACTAGATAATCAACCAAAAATAGAAAAATCAATGTGATTTGACACCGCAAATCTTATTCACAATGTGCAATGAAATCATTTTAATGGGCTTTGGATCTGATGATAACAAAAAATAGAAAGTCAGCGTCTGATCTGTACGAAACAAGCGCCATGTACACACAGCAAAACTTTTATTTACCCTCCAAAGCCTTTTCTGCAATACTTATGCACGATGACGATGTATTACTTCATGCCAATGTCTTCAGCTATTTTAGTTTGTGTTTCTTAAAAAATGTCTTCTTTTACGCACTTTTACACTACACCAAGAGAATTTTTCTTCTCCCCTCTTTCATACTGATAGAGTATGATTCGGACAGCCGATATTTGTTCTTAAGCAGCAAGTTTGTCTCACTCGCTCGTACCTCGGAAGTTTTGTATCTGTTTTTCTTGTGTTGGCTTTGTATTTTTTTCCGAAAGGATAAAAGAGAACAGCCTTATGGAAATCTGTCTTTTATTGAGTTCAGTATAAAATGAATCTCAATAAAGAGGTGGTTACATTAGCGTTATCTGGCTTATAGTTATTAAGATTACAATAGGGAGAATGTCTGTAATAGTATTCGAGAACCAACAACATAGGACAAACAATACACTTTCCAAAACGTTCAACCTCTATAAGATCAAGTGAAAGAAGAACTATTGTTAGTTATAATTTCAAGAAATCCCTGTCTATTAGTTTCGATCTCGGATCACTTCACATATTTTTAAGAGAGAAGATACAGTTGGGCGTGTGAATTAGCCTGACAAAGGAAATATACTTCTGTATATTCTTTTTTATAGAAAAATTAAATGTGTGGTTCTTACATGGGATACGGGGAGTATTAGAGACATAATAAATCAACGAACTCAGTGGTATGGTGAGCCACTATGATACACATAGGAATTGAATCTAAAGAATACAACTGTGTTTATCTTTTTGTTTTCGTCTTTTAGTGTCATTAAGGAGTAGAAATAGTCCCTTTACTTAGCTATAACAAACAATACAGGTAGAAACTAAGCAATAATAAAGGCATCAATTATAGAGTTTTAATTAAATAAACACAATAGTTATAAAAGCAGACCGCTGGTTAACTGTCAAAAAACTGGGTGAATAAAAAACAGACACCCGTACTTGTGGATTCTCTCAATTAATGGCTAAAAGATTCTAATCTACCTTTCAGTCACGTGGTAATGCAACACACATACATTCATATTGACGTTTTCTGATTGACAACAGTTAATCTAATGGTTATAATGAATGAAAGGGTATATCAATAAATTATCACATATACAAAAATTAGCAACTTTTTCTGTCTAGATACAAAACTTTCTAGTTGATCTGTAGGAAGTGTTAAACAACTTCAGAGACGTGAATCATTTGGTTGCTGCTT
This sequence comes from Ogataea degrootiae, assembly GCA_019232045.1. Lineage (NCBI taxonomy): Eukaryota > Fungi > Ascomycota > Pichiomycetes > Pichiales > Pichiaceae > Ogataea > Ogataea degrootiae. The sequence continues at coordinate 44,880 of JAHDIT010000085.1, forward strand.
TGCTTTATCTATAGATAAGAATGTTGATTCGAAGTAAATATACACCGAGAGAAAAGGAAGAAGGCAAACAAAATGGTACTATGCAGGTTTAACCTTTATGTGGTTTGTTTATCGAATGTAGCAATCATAAATATGCAGTCATAAAAACACCACTGAACTTTAGCTTTATCCACCTTTGAACAGCAGTCGTGGATTAACTATTGCTGTATCTTTGTTTTAAAGTTATTAGGGATTGTTCTGTTCCGTTTTAAAGTTTATATGTTATAGTGCCTCCTTTTGTTAATATGTGTTTGTATTATAGTAGTTAGAGTTGGTTGGCTGTTTCAAAGTATGGGACTGTGTTGGCAAAAGCTTATTAAAGATTTTTCTAAATTGGAGGTGAAGTTCGGCACCCCTTATTATCTGGTGAATTTAAAGTTTCCAATTACGTTGAATCAGTTGATTGGATATTCATGATTGTTACTTCCTCTGGAAGGAATAGTAATGTATTCAGATATCCGATTTTTTGTTCCAGTGGTACTAACAAAAGAAAATAAATGTATTAAAAAAAGACACCGTAAATAAATATTTGGGCATATAATAATTTAAGTGATAATATTGTTTTACAATAAAAGGCATAAGAACAAGAAAATATTAACTAAAATTGAAAAAAAGAGAAGCAAAGACAAAAGGCACTAAACAATGTTTGAAAAAACAGGAAACCCAGAAACTAGTAGCATGTTTAGAAAAAGAAATTAAAAGGCTAGAGAGAGAGAATTTGCAACTATTGCTAAAAGTGGAATAGTTAGAGGACTAAAATAAAACAAGCTGCAGTTACAGGTGATAATTGATGTAAATAAACAAATGTAAAAAATGTAATGAATGTGTTGAATGAGATGGTAGGGTAAGGCTATCACAAAGAGCCACCCCCAGGGGCACCATCAGCAACATCAGTAACAGTTTCAATAACTTGACTAACAACAACATCGACATCTTCACCAATTTTCTCAACGTTGTGGTCTAATAGATCAGCCACACCATTAACAGAATTTTTAGCATTATCTAGAAATTTGTTAACAGTTGGTTTGATTCTGTTTTCATAAGTTGGTTTGATTGTTGCATCCAGAACTTCATTAGATAATCTTCTTGATGTTTTAGCGATTGCTAAAGAAGTCGAAGAACCTGATGATTTCTCATCAGCATATAACGTTGTGATATGCTGCGGATAACTTGAAACGGTATCAAAATACGGTTTTATGACCGATAACATTTGATTGTAGTAATCAATAATGAATTTGAATCTGTTGTTTAAGTAAACTCTCAAATTTGATGTGTAATCATCAAAAGTCTTCACTGAATAGTTGACAAATGAATTATAGTAGTTGGTTGCAATTTTAACTAAATCTTCAACCGTAATTGATGTCAAAATTGGGAATCTTTTGTCAACAAAATTCAAGAGATTATCAACGCTTGAATCTAAATAATTTAATGTATTAATTATAAAAAGTGGGCAATTGTTTAATAAATTGAATAGATTTGTGATCAAAACATTTGCATAAGAGTTTAACGAAGAGAATAATCTAAATTGTAAGATATACGAGTTTATATCGGATATTAATGGGTAGGCTCTTAGGTGAGTATATGAAGAGGTTGATAATTTGGAAGTTGATAAGGATAATTTATCAAGAGTCTCAGAAGTCATTTTCTTGAGGGGATATTTAATTAATGTAGCAAAACAAAAGTTTAATGAACCTGTAACGATCAAAGGAGTAAGAGAAACAAAAAGAAGAAGAAGAAGAGGAGGAAGAAGAAGAGAGACATTAAAAGGGGAAATAAATAAACCACGGACAAATAAAAATCAGCAGGAAATTCTAAAACACTGTAATTCTATTTTATTAATTTAATTTAATTTAATGGGCTTATCTTTTTTTATCTGATTAAAGAGAAGAGAAGAGGAGCATGTGATAATAAGATGTCTTTTTCTCTGATTACGCTGTTAGTTATGTCATCAATGTTCCTTAACATCTCTACACCTAAATCATCTCCTTAAATTGATTGATCCACGCCTTTTTGTTGAGTTGGACAAATTGAAAAATTTTTGGCTCTTTGGGTGAAGACAGAAAGAGAGAAAGAGTACACTGTACATTGATAATGTAGTGTGGTGTGTTGAAGAGAGTTCCTATTGATCTACAGCAATCCGTTTCAACTCTCTTTTTCTTTCATTTACTCACATACATACACACATAGACACACACACCCATACTTACTTACTTACTCACTTAAATACACTTCTTCCCTCCCCTCCCTCACAAAACAACATATCCGTCTACACATCATCACAACATGTCATCTCTAAGACATCTAAGTAAAAGATATGGTGCAAACATCGATCGTTTCCCAATCGGTATTCAAAAGATGTTTGAACAAATGTCAATAAAATCTCAATTACCAGCTTTACGTCCTGATGCAAGAGAAGTCGGAAAATCAAAAAGATATACTAAACCTCAGCAATGGACAGTTCAAGTTGGTGACAAAGTTTTAATTACAAAGGGGAAATATAAGGGTTCAATAACAAAAGTTGTTGCTTTACAAGAATCAACGAATAGACTTTTCTTAGAACAGTCTGAAACTAGAAAAATTGTGGTTCCAAAATCCTTCTGGCAACCAAAACAAGATTCACATGTGATTGACTATCCGATGTCCGTTCATCCAATGGACGTTAAAGTCGTCGGTACTATTGTCGAAGATGATGGTACTGAACGGAGCATTGCTGCTGACAAATTGGTCTTCAAAGGTTATTATTACGATCAAGATTACAAGAAAATGATGCCATATAGAAGAATCAAATACAATGAAAATATAATACTCCCATGGCCAAGACCAGAACCTATCCAAGACGATGAGTTCTCAACATCTGGCAACATCAGTGAACTAAGAACTCATTATACAGATTCAATAGTCAACCTTGACGTTCCAAGCGGTTTCAGTATTGCAACTTTGAGAGATCCAACAATGAAGAGAGCTTACAAATGGGACAAAAAATTGTTAACCAAGGGTGACATTAATAGATTATCAGGTGTGAAGATGCCTTACAGTGAAACTAAGAAGAAGATGTTTAATGAAAGAGCGAGTATTAGAGAGAGTCAAATAACAGAGATGCCTGTTGATGTTATGCAATTTATTGGTGACAAGGTTGCCAACCATTTGAACAGTATAACTGATCCAAACTTCAAGGAATATGTCGATAGAAATGATTCAGTTACCTTTGAAAGCAAGAAGCAGTTGAAGGAACTTTCTAAAAAGAGTGTGATCGATGCAAATAAAGATGCTGAATTTGATAATAGAATCAAGAGAAAGTTAGTTAAGCAAAATAAAGGGAAGTCAAATAAACATACAAATGGTAACAAGATTTGGTGATTTGTTCTGATTAAGAGAAATTAGAAAATTCTATTACTGTTATTAGAAAGAAAATTCGGAAGAGTCATGTAAATACAAAAATAAGGTAAAAGAACAAGTTTCTTTTATTCATATTCTTCTGTATATTTGTTTATATATTAAATATATTATTAAAGATCCAAGATTCAAGACTTAAGATTTACAATACTAAAGTGGACTACAATATATTCGTCAAGAAAAGGTGGCAATGTTATAGACATATTACATAGTAAATTTCATTACAACTTTTCATAATCCAGCTTACCTTCCAACTTTTTATTATCAACCATCTTTCTAACAGCTTTCATCATATCACTTTGAATAATATAATCTCTATCTTCTCTAATGGCAAAGAAACCAGCTTCAGTAACAACATTTCTAATATCAGCACCATTGAATCCATCACTCATTTTAACAACAGCTTCGAAATCAAACTCACCGTGTTTCTTAATATGTGCTGTATGAATCTTGAAAATTTCTAATCTACCATTTTCATTTGGTAATGGAATTTCAATCTTTCTATCTAATCTACCAGCTCTTAGTAAAGCGGGGTCTAATGTATCAGGTCTATTGGTGGCCATAATAACTTTAGTTTGACCTAAATTATCAAACCCATCCATTTGATTCAATAATTCCATTAAAGTTCTTTGAATTTCACGATCAGCAGATGTACCTTCACTAAATCTACGTCCACCAATGGCATCAATTTCATCCATAAATATAATACATGGTTCATGTTCTTTAGCATATGCAAACATTTCTCTAACTAACCTAGCGGATTCACCAATATATTTATCAACAATAGCTGAAGCTGGTGAGAATATAAAATTGGCTCCAATTGTAGCTGCAACAGCTTTAGCCAATAAAGTTTTACCAGTACCTGGTGGCCCATAAAGTAAGACACCCTTTGGGGGCTTGATACCAACTCTAATAAATAATTCTGGATTTTTCAATGGTAATTCAATAACTTCTCTTAATTCCCTCACTTGTTCATTCAAACCACCAATACCACCAAATGAAACTTCACCAGGTTCGAAACTAGTCATGTTGTAAACTAATGGATCAACTTCTCTTGGTAAGATTCTCATTATTGTCAAAGTTGTCATATCTAATGCAACTCTTGCACCTTTTTTCAATCTTTCTCTCTTTATTGTTGATCTACAACCAACTATATATCTTGGACCGGAAGATGCTTTAACGATAAATCTTTCTTCATCCAATTGTTTTAGAATTTCACCAATTATCTGACCAATTGATTGTAATGCCTTGATATCATCTTCTGTCTTGTTGAAATCATTATCCAAGTCTCGTATACTCAATCTGAGTTCACGTAATCTTGATTCCCATTGACTATGCTCTATTAATTTGTTTTTCAATGAAGTTAAAGCTCTTTCTCTTTCTTCATCAACTGGTTCATTGTCGGTGGTGGTTTCATTTGCAGGTTGGTCTTCGTTCAAAGCCGCTAATAGGGGATCGTTTTCTTCACTCATTTTAGATACATTTACTCTGCTTATCGCTATTCAATGGGCAACTGCAGCAGTAAGACCAAGACTAGTAAGACAAGTAAAGCTTAGCTACACACTTAATAGTGACTTCACTTGTTGATCGATCGAGTGGCAAATCGATCCGCATTTTCTTTCTCTTCTTGGGGTTACGCAGCCCTTTTTCCTTCCCTTTTTATTTTGTTAGACGGTTATTTTTCTAAATCTTTTTTCCAAGTTTACAAGAGTGAATTGAATCCAAGAAAGTAAAGTGGTTATAACAAGGGTGTAAATGACTTGAATTAGGATACTCTCGACTTATATATACGTATAGGACCACAAGTTCAATATGGAGTTTCATGCCGTCATCTTTTGTGGTAAAGGAGCAGCCTTATCACCAATATCTGCTGTCAAAGAATCGGGCATCCCAAAAGCTCTACTACCAGTTGCTAATAAACCGTTGATTCAATACGTTTTAGAATGGTGTGATCAAGCTCCTTTCAAAAACGTTTCTATACTGATGGATAATGCAACGTATCCGCAAATTTCTAAATTTGTCGACAATTATAAGCTGGGCAGAGATCCAGAATTAATCAATACTTCCAAAATTCAATGTCTAGGATCAGACATGAACTCAACTGGTTCAATGTTACAACAATTCAGAGATACGATTTTCAAAAATACTAGTAAATTTGTGTTTCTACCATGTGATTTCATTACTGATATTCCCCCTCAAGTTTTGATCGAAGTTTATAGAGGTCAAGATGATTTGAATTTGGGGCTAAGTATTTGTTACAATAACATTTTTGAAAACGTTGATACTAATAAATCATTGAAAACTAACTATACCGTTTATGCTGAAACTAAGAACGGTGATAATGTCTTGTTGGATCTCTACTCTAAATCATCTGTTGAACTATCGAAATTCTTAAAAGTTAGAACTCAATTGTTATGGAGATACCCAAATACACAAGTTTCCACTAAGCTACTAGATTCATTTATATTTTTTGGTGAAGAAGCTATGTTTGACGTTATATCAAACGAAAAAGATTCTACGTTCACATCATACTCCAAATCAGCTACTAAGTTGAAAAGAGACTTAGCAAGAAGATCGTGGAAACATTCATCTATTAAAGAAACGATTGGCTTGTTCATATTACCCGAACATTCTACATTTGCAATATGTAATAATCTACCTGTTTATATGGAAGCCAACCGTTATTTCTTGAAATTAAAAGCGAGAGAGTTGTCAGGTAAATCTTCTTCTTCAGGAACTACTTCAAAGGATAATAAAAATGCAGCCACAGTGGGTCCTGATTCTATAGTTGGTGATCTTACGACTTTGGGTGACAAGACATCTGTTAAAAGGTCAGTTATTGGTAATAACTGTAAGATTGGTAAGAAATGTAGGATTACTGCTTGTGTTTTGTTAGACAACGTTATACTTGATGATGATGTGCATTTAGAAAACTGTATTATAGGAAACAGTGCCAAGATTGAAAACAAAGCAAAATTGGTTAATTGTAACGTTGAAGGTACTTATATAGTTGGTAGTAATGTTAACTTAAAGGGTGAAAATTTGGTGAATTTATCATTAAGAGGACTGGATGATGGTGCTTTGTACACTGATGATTCTGATAATAATGTTGATGACGTTGATGATGATGATGACCATGATGATAGTGAAGGTGACGATGATAGTGCATACGATGATGAATCATTTGAAGAAGAAGAATTTGAAGATGATATTTTCGCAAGATAGGAAAGAAGATGGTGGCTTATGAGAATATTACAAATTATATAAATATATTTATATTTAAGGTGTTTATATAACGGCATTATAGACTGAATACAACATGTTTAACTAATTCAACTACCAAGTTTACTTTTGTATAATGCATACCAGGCGTAAATTTTTGTTACGTATAAGCAAAGCTTTGATAGCGCCAACCTTAAACAACAAGTTATTAGGTATACTGATAATGATAATACTGTAGATAATTTGTCAGTGATTCATAATGTTCGATAATAAAACATTCAAAGATGTTTTAAATCACAGTTTAGTGTTTTTTAAATGGCTTATATGCTCCTTAATATCACGTATGTAAACCTTAAGACCTCAAGGGCTCGTTTCGTTTGAAATCCATTAAAATCATACCATTCATTCATAATCATCAAGCAGATCAAATGATGAATCAAATAAGATAAATGATGCTGCAGTTAATTTAAATCAAGAGATCATTGTAGTTTCCCAAAAAGTACCACATTGGGAAAATTGCAACCATTGCGTTCAGATGCCGAAACAATGGCTTCTTTTATAAGCGTCTTTCTTGGGTCTTGTTGTATCTGAGCCTTTTTTATTTTGATTCACAAGGGATAGCTGGTTCTTCTTATTTTACTGAAGTCTAATTCTGATACCAATATATGACGTTTACATAGAGCTAAATTGTACAAAATCCTGGTACTGGGTCGTATTTACTGGTAGTTTTAAAGATGAAACTGATCTGAGGTGTGAACATATTATGCCAGACTATATAAATTAACGAATCACATTTACATTAATTTATAATGCTCCTCAACCGCTGTTCACAATTATTTGCCTCCACATTGTCTTAAATAGTTATCGTGCAACAAGTTGATATAGTATGTGATGATGTCTAGCGCCGACTAACTTGCATTCAGTAGTTTTTACCTACCAAAGATGGTATTAAACAGTGCATTTCAAAGCTTAGAATGATAATAGAAACCATGGGAACAATAGGATGATATATTTAGTAAGTATTTGATCTCTGACCTACTGCAGTTTTAGCCTGCAAATAAATATGTCCACTTCGTATCTTCGATGCACATATATATAGCTACTTGTCTTATTTAACCAAGACTTGCACAGTAGCCACACGCTCTATAAAAACCATCCTCCTTTTCCGCGCCTTTGTCTTTGTACCCAAACCATCATCGCCATTCACCCAGTGGACAGACACATAGTATTCTCCAAGTTGTTTATGAAGGTGAATGATTATCGACTCGCTGGCTTCAGTGCTGATACCAGATATAAACGCTAACCATGACATTATATCGTATACACTTACATGTATATACATTCCAGACAGACAATCAAACACTTACCAAACCTGCCCCAAACACTTTCGACTGCTCACAATTTTTTTGAGGGTAGAAAAATGCGCCGCACGGTGTGTAATGGACCCAGCCATCTTTGATTTTTCCCTATTTCTGTTCTTTTCAGACTGTTTGGATCTGGTTTTATCTTTGTTTATTGTGATCCATTCAAATCTAACGCAGTGAAGATGGCTAATTTGTTGTTTAGTCTGTATCAGAGTTTATAGACCGGTGGATATTGCAGATCATATATAAGTCTGAGTTATTCCCGCTTTCCATTTTTACCAGTCTTTTTTTCTTTGGGCCTTTTTTCCTCTCCCCTATTTGCTGCGTACTTTTATCAATACTTCTTGTAACACTCACTAATATATAATTGATTAATCGGAAATGAAGTTAAGTCAATCTATCTTAACAGGGCTATTTGCCACATTATCAGTGGTTCAGGCTTACGATTATTCTCCAAGATACTGGAACTCCTCTTCAATTCAAATATCATCCTCATCATCATGCACATCAGATATAACAACTACAATAACATCCAAAATTACCATATATCCGTCTGATTCTGATCAATATGACGACTACTACACAACCCCAGTTAGTACGGAATCATTAGACTCAACCACAATTGACTTTTCATTTATAACGACGACGTCGGTCTACGAAGATTGTAACTATTCACTAAGTTCTTGTTCTTTGGCTACTACCACTGAACTTGTTGCCACATATGAGACAACAGGAGATGATGGCTCTATATCAACTGCTACTACAGTGAGGCCATTGCCAACTTCTGAATCTTCATCTGTCGCTATGTCAACCTCGTCCGCCTCCGCTACTCCATATATTGAAGGTGTGTGGACTAATGGATCCCCAGAATGGTCTATCTTTGTTCCCCAATTTGCTTACGATTTAACCGAACTTGAATTGATGTCGTTAGATTCTCCAGTTGGATTTGAATTTGGTTCCACTGAGGTATTCGTGGGTTCTTTGTCATCATTCTCAAAAGTTACAAACGGCTTAACTGACGAATCAACTTCCACAGAAGTTAGTTTGACTTTTGACGGTTTCACTTCTGATGCATTCTTGAAATTTGTTATCCCATCGGATATAAAATCATCTTTAAGCAGTTTTGGTGCTAACTTTGCTTTATACTTGGTTACAAAAGATGCTGGCTCAAAGGTCAAAAGACAAGAACTTGTTTACTACCTATCGAACACAGTGGCCAATCCAGATTATGCTTACACTACAACTCACGCTACCACTACTTGTAGTGCTGATGTTTGTTCGACATATTCAACTGAAGAATTAGTTTCTTCTTACACTACTGTTATTTCAGGTTCAGAAACTGTTGTTACTACTTATATTCCATTAACCCCTGATGATCCAACAACTACTTTAACTGCCGTTCCTTACACTACTACTGAAGTAATCACTACTTGTTCTGATGGTATTTGTTCTACCTATACCACAGAAGAATTAGTTTCTTCGTACACTACCACCATCTCCGGAGAAGTTACTGTTGTGACCACTTATGTTCCACTAACCAAACAAGAATTACCTACAACCACTGAAATCATCACCTCTTGTTCTAATAATGCCTGTTCAACTTATACCACTAGTCAATTGGTTTCTTCTTACACAACCACCATTGATGGTAAAGCTACTGTCATTACAAGTTACTGTCCATTGACTGATCATGCTTCAACTACCACTTTAACCAATACCCCTTACACTACTACCGAAGTTATTACCGCTTGCTCCCAAGGTATTTGTTCAACTTACACTACTAAAGAATTAGTCTCTTCTTACACTACTACCATCTCAGGAGAAGTTACTGTTGTTACTACTTATTGTCCAATCTCGTCTACTTCTGACTCCAACGGCTTACCAACTACAACCACTAAAGTTGTTACCTGTAATGAAGAAAAATGTTTAACTTACACCACCACACAGTTAGTTTCATCATACACTTCTACTATTTCAGGCGAAGTTACAGTCATTACCACTTACTGTCCATTGACTTCATCATCATCAGCTCAGACTGGTGTTGTTAGTGCCAAGGGTGGTCAACCAGGTTATGTTTTAGGGTCATTCACCACTACTCAAGGTGGTTCTGAAACAGTTGTTACTACTTTAACTGAACATACTCCAACCATATCATCTTCAACCATATCATCTCCAAAAGTTTCAACTACTGTTTTCACATCTTCAGGTTCCACTTACACTACTGGTTTGACTACTTACACCACCACAGAAAATGGTGCTGTCACTATTTACACCACTTATTGCCCACTAACATCTGAATCATCTACCGCTAAAATTTCAACTACTGTTGTTACTGGTTCTGGTTCTACATACACAACTGGGTTAACTACTTACACCACTACTGAACATGGTGTTGTTACTGTTTACACCACTTACTGCCCATTATCATCTAAAGAAGAGACTACTACTTACACCAAGACAAAAACTACAACGACATCAAAATTACCATCAGCTGAAGAAACAACCACATACACTAATACAAAGACAACTTCTATTAACCCGGAACAAACTACTGTTCAATTAATCACTTCATCTACAGTTTCAATTAAAATTGAAGGTACTCCAGTGATTTCAACAGTTGTTTACACTTCTAGTATATCTGGGGTTCCTGTTGTTTTAACAACCTACTCTTCAAATACAGGTTCCGAGCCAACACTAGTCACTGTTAAGACTGCTTCATCGACTAATGCTGCTGCCAGTGTTCCAACCGTTTCTCAATTGTCGGAGAATGCAGGTGTTAAGAGTTCGGGAATGACCAGTGCTAGTTTCTTCGGTTTGTTACTTGGTTTCTTGTTCATGTTGTAGTAGGGATTATTTGTTGATCTTTTAAATTTCAATCGCTTTTCTGTTTTTTTGCTTTCTTCCCCTCTATTTTGGTTTTTCGTTTCGTTTCTTCCTTGTTTTATTAGTTATATATAAATTGTTGTTATCTTTGGTATAAGATATCTAATATAGTTCCTTTTTTACGGTTTAATTAAAAAAAAATTCTATGACTTTATTTCGTAAAAAGAGAAATATTCACTCAAACTTAAATCCTACTTCGAAGCTTTGAATATATCACGTGTGATTCATCACGTGAGACTGTTAAGCCCATCAATCCTTACTCGGAATTTCCCGTCTTTTGAGTTGACTTGTTGGCTATGGCCAGTCATATCTGCTGTATAGAGATAGATAAATAGCAGAACTTAATACAAATAAGTATAGGAATAATAACGGTTATGGAAATCACAGGAGAAGTGGGGAGGTGTTGTTATGGATTATCAGCTAAGTCAAGATTATAAAGGAACAAGACATCGAGAGATCAAACGGACAGCGACTCAAAAAGCAAAAGCTTCAGCCGTTTTGATGCATAGGTAACGGTTATAGCTACAACGTAAATAGAGGCGATATAAAATTCATGCATTGATGAAATAACGAAGACAACCAAAATAAAAAATGTTTCAAGAACTTAGTAACCAGTCTCCAGTAGTGATAAATTAAAACACAAAAGAATTAAAATATGCGGTATAAAGTCCGGTCTATGAGGAGTTCATTGAAAATCAATCTCGCGAGCCTTTTCCCCTCCAGTCATTCATGGAATATTAATGGTGCAGTGAATAGGACGCTGTTCGTATCGGTTTCTTTAGATGGAAAAGAAACTAATTGGAAAAGAATGGAGGATGCTGGTGCTTTAAATAGTGGATTGTGTGGACTGAGAGCCAGAAAATTTTTCCGGGCGGATAGTTTCTTCAGTGATTATGTCAGTAATTATGACATGTGGTGCCTCAGGGTTTTAGATAAATTCCTAAATAATTGAAGGCAACTAAACTCCTTTAAAATAATGTAAAGATAAGAGTTGAGGATGGGCAGAACACTAGAAATTGATATACAAAGGTTATTCAGTTATATGAAAGCCTTAATTTATACTTAGTAAATTCAATTGAAAAGAATACTGGAAGCTATAAAACCATTTATGATCATACTGTTAATAGATTGTCTTGTTTAATATCGACAGGAGCACATTGATAAGCATTTGATAAGTTACAGAAAATGGGGTTAACGTACGATCACGATCATCCCAGTGATAGGGCTAAAAGAGTTAGAATATCAGAATATGATTACAGGTTTAGACCATCAGAACAAAGCGGCTCAGAAAATGCCGAGTCAGATGAGTCACCGTCTCCAATTAGTAACCAGGTGAATGGTCCATCTTCATCGGCGGTTGCAATTAGAAATAGAATCAGGGAAAGAATCAGAGCAAGGCAGCAAAGTAGAAGTTCCAACTTAACACTCTCTGGTGGAGCTTCTGACATGATGCCGCTTTCCGCTGATTCTCCACGTTTTCCTATTCCAACTCCACTCTACAACCGTTCCAACGAATTTTCCCTGGTTGCTCAACAACATTCAGGGGACCATGAACTAGACGCCCATGAAGCAAGACAATCGCATGCACATGATGATACTGAGTCTACGAGCTCTAGAGATCGTTTCGGACGAAGTTCATCACTTTATCTACAAGCAGCAATACCTAATAATGAACAAAGTACCTCCTTGAATTATGATGATAGATTGGCTAGAATGCTGGTTGATGCTAGAAATTCACGATTGCAAGACGATGATCAGTCTATGAATTTTATAACTCGTTATGGAATAGACTTGTCACTTCCACCTCCACCGCCTATTCCAGCAAGCGAAGCACCAATCGTTGACGTGCCATCCCCTGTTCCACAAAGAAATTTACCTACAGATACGTCTGTTAGACAACATGGTAGAGCTGCTGGCTTATTAGCTAGAACGAGTTCTATACATAGATCTTCTAATGCTGGCGTTAGATGGGCGGCTAACCTACCGACGGATTCGGAGACTGATGAAATCTCACCTCAAGCAAGACGTGCAGGCAGAAATCGATTCAACAGGCCATATATCCGGTATACTAACCCTCAGATTCCATTGCAAGATGGAAACAATAATATCGAAAGCACTGCCAACCGTGGAATAAGGTCACCGATGACAGCTAACAACGAAGGGTACGTGGCTCACTTAGAAGAGCAAGATATTGATCAGAACAAGGACAATAGTTTGATCTCGGAGCATATTGGAGGGGTCTCCAGTGAGGCACCTACGCGAGATATGCTGGACGATCAAAATGCGGTCAGTATAAGAGATTCAAGTCTGGAGCTATCCCCAGATAGACATACGGAAGAGCCATTACGGAATGGGTCTCCCCCTAGAGCAAGAGAACGTTCAGTCGCAATCAGAAGAGGGCTTCCAACTACTGCTGTTTTTGATGCTGGCTCCAACAACAGGGATTCAAGAACTTACTATGTTTACGCTGATAGGGTAGTTCAAGAAGCTGATGGTAGAGACTCAACGAATTCATTTTCGTGGCTACGTCATCCAAGACAGTCAATACATAGAAGTATTGTGAATGGGAGTTTCTCTAATTATGTGATTGACTCTAATGAAGAATTTGAGAATAGTGCTGTTTCCAGAGTTGCTGAGTCAGATTCGAATAAAGAGGATGGGCATCGTCCATTACCACCAACGGTGGTTGAAAAGCTGAAGGAAGAATCGATGCGCAAGTATGGTGTTGCTTTGCCAAGTGGGATTGTTTATAGAAACAAAGATGATGATTTGGAAGTTGAAGACCGAGATGTTGAAAAAGGTGAAAATGAAAAAAAGGGATACGAATAATACGGAAAGATTTTACTGGTTTAAATGCATGTATGGGTAATTAAGTTTCTATATTGGATATATAGGAACAAATAAATAAATTAAAAGTGATGTAAAAGTGGACTTAACTACTTTGGTTGTATAGTAAGTAGTAGCTGGTCTTTAGTTTTGAATGTATACGGCTTAAAGATGTGCTTTAAGCGAGAAGTATATTTCCCCAGAAGACTGATCTTCCTAGAAGGGTCACTAAATAACGTACGTAAGGCAAGAATACATAATTAATATAGACCAAAAACCCTTCAGGTTGATGGAAAGGATATCGAGACTCTTCTCGATAAGGGAACTAAGGTAGGGTAAACTGCTTAGTAATCAGAGTAACATCGTAATCTCTATTACAAGTGAACAAATAAGTAAGTATTACAAGATGTAGTGGTAGCCTGTTTCTAGGTGCATTTATTCCTGATGATCTAAGTTCCATCCACATTGTTTTGCAAATTCGCATCTATTACAAATCGTCTTGAATTGTGGGTAGTAAGGCATCCGTTTACCTAACCAAAAGTCCATCCCTTTTTTAACATTCCACTTAACATCTTCATCATCGAATCTGTAATTAGTTTGACTAAAAACAGCATCTTTTGCAGAATACTGTATTGATAAATATGGTGACAGGAAGTTGTTCGACAATTGATACAATTGAGAAGTTCTGGCGGCTAGATATCTGAAAGTGGGAGGTGTTTTCCATTCGGAACCAGTTAGAAGTCCTTGTGGAATAAAAGACTTTATTAGTTTCTTTGTTTCTTTAATAGCTGAATCTGTTTCAGAGACTTCATATAGTGGGCCAAGTGAGTAGCCTTTGTTATACCGAATTTTATTTGAGTCGTGGTCAAAAGGAGTAAACCCTATTGGCTCACCATTTTTCAGCTTGATAAAGTCGTTGATAAGATACTTGTTGTTCAGCATCATATAAATGATTAATTCTGGCGGTAGAATCATATCGACGTCAATTTCTCTTTTGGTGGCATTAATTAGCAGCATTTGATAAGTAAGTTTTGGATTCTCAGATAGCAAGCCTAAGAACTTTCTATACATTCCAACTTGGACTTTAGAATTTAGTTGAACCTTTGGGTGTGGAAGAGATCTGCTTGCTCTCGTTTTAAGGTCTTGGACTGATATATATAAGAATGGGTCATCTTTGTCACACCAGTTTTCTGATTTCTTTGAAACTTCTGAGATAATGTTGGAGAGATCACGAGGATTCTTAATCGATTCCTTTAGGTCATGCTGATACCCTTCAAACACTCCCCCTTTGGAGCCACTTTCCAGAACAAGATGATCAATTATACCACTGATAACCACCAAATCAGATTGGTCCTCGTTAGATATGTCGTTTGAAGTATCGATTAGGGAGTCCTTGTTCAAGTCGTACATCCAATGAACTAATACTTCTCTACATTCACCAAACTGATATAACTCAACAAGTCTTAAAATGTTTCTGGTCCAAGTCATAGCCAGCATTTGGCTGTCCGATGAGCGTTCAGTATTTTCATCTTTCAATAGCTTGAAAACCTTCAAAACTGTTTGGCTTGCGTCAGAAGATATATCTGTTTCTTTATATGCAGTCTTGACTGTTTCCGGTTCTTGAATTTCCATCTCAGCTTCAAGAATATTAGTATGGTCTAGTTTAACAACGACTTCCTCGTTATCAACCATCAACTTGAAATCGTCAATTGGGTGGGTTTCATCTTCGAACTTCTTGTGTTCTTTACGACCTCTAGCCATAAATTCGTTATCCTGTTCCTCGGGTAAGTCGTTGTATAGCCTAAATGTTCTTTGTAATTCACACCAATTACCGGGTATTATTTTCGTCACTGATAGTCTAGTCTTCCGTGACATATCGTTATTGTTCAACTTACTCAGTTGTTCATATGGGCTCTTTAGTGATTTATTATTAAATGATGTATACGGTAATATTGAGCTATCTGCTACTCCGGATAATTTTCTGGCTAATTCATCATATTTATGTAAATTAATCTCTTCCATTTCACCTTCCGGTAGTTTTTCACCTTCCTGTGGTTTTTCTTTCGTTTTAGTGGTTGGTGGTAAAGTTACAAAGTCTTTGATCGCAAGGTTGATTTGATCATCGTTGACAGACGAAGAAAGCTCTTTATCAACCACATTTGATCCTTGAGTATTTTCAACTATACGAACTTCTTCAACCTTATCATCTGCTTGGGAGGTCTCGGTATGTTCTGTGGTTTGTTGCGGCTTGTCATAATAGATTTTGAAACTCAGGTGCTTTGTATTAACTCTATCCAAGTCGGCCTGCAACGTGGAGTAGGCACAGCAGCTTTGTTGAAAGTATGTCTTTGGTGTCCCAAAAGGCTTCGAGGTTCTTCTGAAAAGACCTTGAATCATCCTTAAAGTGGTTAATCACTTAATAGTCTTTACCACTAGATTATTTATTATAGTGGCTAACAAATGATGCAATTGTAAGTTAGTTTAAACTAGATCATTTATCAATTTAGCATTCATCGCGTTTAGGTTAATTTGAGTGCACTGCCTCAAATTTTGAAACATAGAGTGAATCTTCTGTTTTTTTTGCCTCTTAAGCAACACTAAATGAATGCATTTAGAGGGACAAATCAACCAATGACTAATATAGGCACAAGATAAGCTCCATTAAATAATGTCAGAACCTCACTCTTTTTAAGAGTGTGATTCTAGGTATATGATTACAATTTGTGGTATTTATACAGTAAGCT